>JAPMNU011397341.1:420-12879 GCA_029874995.1 Alburnus alburnus
GTGTAAACCCAGCCAACCATAAAGGCACGTGGATTTCTGTTGTAGAATCTGTTTGTTGTGGAATGTGATAACAGTTACATATTTATTTTGACTTTGTTGGAGTTATCTGTGCTTGTAAACACAATAAGCTTCCAAGGAAAGATAAGGATGGGCCTATTGTATTATCAGCACAAGATTTCACAAAAAGTGAAAGTTCAGCTCCATATAGCCTAGTTTTTCAAGACTAAATCTGTGACATTCTGTTTTGTCTGGAGAAAAAGAAAGACAAGTTTATAAAAGTTTTTCTCCGAAAAATCACATGCAAGCGTGTATATAATGACACATTATATAATACTTTCAGAAAACTTTCAGATGACAGATGTTTAATGAAAAGCATGAATAATCTGTTTACACGGTTGAGTGAATTCTTTCTTTGTTTATGGTCCGTTGCAAACTCACTACAGTGAAATATCGCCATATGCCAAGCAGTATGGACAATTACTTATGCAACCAGCCTGTTTTTCTTGATAAAAATGAGAGCATTATTTAAAGCACATACCCAATGATCAATCATCCTTTACCCAAAGCCCTTGTACTCACATCTTTAAATCAATGTTAGTTAAATAAAACGTTAACAGAAATAAAATAAAATATACAAAATATAAAAAAAATTCAGTTTTGTTGAACTTAAATAACTAAAACTGAAATAAAAATGAATAAAAACTATGGTTGATTATGATTTCACTTTTCTAATTTTAGTTAGTGTGTAATGTTGCTGTTTGCGCATAAACAACATCTGCAAAGTTACAAGACAAGTTCAAAGCAAAGGGAGATATTTTCTTTCACAGAAATCGCTTTTTAAGGTCTACAACAAACGACTGATAGGGACTTTACGAGCTTACTCCCTGGATAGTGACATCATGAACCCTAAATTTACATAAACCCTGGACCCGGGAACACGGAACAAAGGGGGTGAAGTGGGAGGAGAAGAGCATCCGTCTTTTCACATTTATTACAATACAGTACGTATCAAATGCAATATCATGTCACTCTGTAGGCATCTTACAACAGTTCCCACTAGCGAGATTATCATGACAGTATGCTAATCAAAGACTTGAAGATAATTAGCTCCACATCAGCAACATAAATTCATCAACTAACCATTCAAAAACGTCCTGTTGCATTCTACACGTCACTTCTTCAAGAGTCTCTCCGACTCCGGTTTGAACATAAAATAAGGCATAACAGTTTCTGACATTTTAGTGCATGTCTGCAAGTGGCTAAGGACACGCTGTTGTAGCTCCACCCTCTTCTTGAAGGAGCAGCAGCTCATTTGCATTTAAAGGGACACACACAAAAAGCGTTTTTGCTCACCCTCAAAAGAGGACAATTTTAACAGGTTATAAAAAATTATCTGTGAGGTATTTTGAGCTAAAACAAAACATCAGAGACTTATTTTACATCTTGTGAAAAGGGGAATTATACCACCCCTTTAAGATTTATCTCATACATGGGTCTTATATATATCAAAAAAGAATGTTAGGAAGGGAGTCCCTAATTTGGGGTCCTTGGTATCAAAACGTTTGAAGCCCCTTGTTGTAGCAAGTCATGTAAAACAGAAAGTCAGAGAGAAAGAGACCAACAACATTTAGCAATCAAAATGTTTAATTTACAATAATTAATAAATTATTTAAATAACAAAATATCTTAAAGAGTCTATTTGACATTTGAGGGGATCAGAATCTTTCACAAGATGCCATCTGCTCCAAAAGTCCTGTTTCGCATCTGGGACCCTATCCCTCTCGGGGACAGCTGAAACAAATCCGGCCTCAGCAGCTGGGATGGATTAAGGGTGGAATATCTAATGAGAAGATCCCCTGAGATGGAAGAGCGGGATGCAGGCTTGTGGCTATTCAAGTGGAAAATGCAGTCGGAGAAGCATATGAAGGGGCTTGTGTTTGTTTAAACGACCTTTTCCATTGCTCCTGCTTTTTCAGAACGCCAGGCGTAATTAGCACATGGCAAACACTTTTAAGGACAGCAGCAAAACAGACGGCGAAAGTCTATTGTTCATGATGTCTGTCCTGCTTTTCAGAATATCTCTTCTGATGAAATCCTTCGCCATGACATAATTTCTCTGTGTTGAAAGACAAAGCTAAAAGTTAGTAAAACTGAAAATGATAAAAAAAAAATTCTTTATCCTATAATTCTGATAAATCTAGCTTCCACAATAATGTTAATATATATATTCACCAAGAAATTAACATTCTGTAATAATTTACTCATTTACAGAATTTTCATTTGTGGGTGAATGAACTAGATATAAAATGCAAAATGACTATGACATTTTTAAACTGCTGTCATTCATTACAGTAGACAGAAGACTCACACATTGCAGGTGGGAACAATCCTCTCTTCAGGATGTCTGGAAAAACAAATTCTCTTCAGGAAAGATGGGAGTCGGAGTTTAGGTCTGCATTGTTTTGGCACCGGACTAAAATCAGAAACAAGAGGAAGAAAGGTATGAATGGGAACACAAATGCATTTTTTTGTCACAACAGAGTTATTATAACTCAAACGCTCTGAGGTTTCTACTTTAAGCATAAAAAGTGATCAGACATTTAAGAACAAAATGCTCTACTAACAAGACCATACGTAACAACGGATGTACTTTTTTCTGGCTACTTATAAACAGAATCTGGGGATATTGAGGTTGCTGATTCAAAAGGCTCACTTGACTCTGTAAATTAATTTCAGCATCTGGTTGCATGTTACACATTAGTAACCAGTCACTAAGGTACTTGAAGGGTCAATGAAGTAAAAGAAAAAGACTTCCAAGTTTAAAACACATGTTCCAAATTCCATTTTTAACAAACATTTACATTTAATGACTCTTAAAATGTCATCAAATAAAAAATTAATAACAGATTTTCTTTATAACTTGAATGTATTTGAAAGTTTTAGAACATATTTTTCAATACAAATATATTATGCATCACAAAACATGACGTTTTAGAACCTGAACTACCCTTGGCTTGTCTGAAAATTGATATTTTAAGAGAAGTATTGACATGTTTACATCAAAGGAGGAACTTTTTCCAAATATTAATAATATTTTGTTATATTTATAATATTTATTAGCCTAATAACTGCTTTACTGCTTTTTTTCCCCATAAGAAATAATAATAGCTTATGCCGAACTACTTAAAGGGATAGTTCACCCAAAAATGAAAATTCTGTCATCATTTACTCTCCCTCAAGTTGTTCCAAACCTGTGTGAATGTCTTTCGTCTGCTCAACACAAAAGATATTTTGAAGAATATGGTTTTTCCATAGTATAGAAAAGAATACTGTGGAAGTCCATAGGGCCCATCAACTGTTTGGTTACCGACATTATTCACAATATCTTCTTTTGTGTTCAGCAGGAGAAAAGAAATCCATACAGGTTTAGAACAACTTGAGGGTGAGTGAATCAAGACAGAATTTTCATTTTTCGGGGTGAATTACTGTTTTCTTTTTGAGAATTTCATCATCATCAGAATCAGTTTTTACTTAATGCCCCTCAACCAAAAAATACATTCAATTCAGAAATTAAAAACACTCTCAAGTCACTGTATGAATAGATCATGTTGTCACTCACCATTTAGCCTGTGATGAGGGCAGAACCTGTATATTAGAGTTTTTCTCCTCTTCCTCCTTTTCCTGCTCCCTCTCGTTCTCTTCCTCCTCCTGTTCATCACAAATGTTGTCCCACAGTTGGCTATTGACAAAAAGAGCGTTCTGCAAGCTGAGCCCTCGGTCCAGACAGGTCACCTGGCGACAGAGGGGACAGCGAATGGTGCGCAGGCCGCTGTAATGCAGCCCCATTGTCTCCAGACAGGCGGTGCAGAATGTGTGGTTACAGTGGAGAGTCCTGGGAACACGGTCGGTGCGAGAGTAACGCAGGTAACAGACCCCACATTCCTGATCCTCAAACAGTGCCATGGCTGAAAACTGGAACTTTTGGACAGTTGCTGATATGTTTTTGTAGCTCTGTCTTCTGGAAAGTGTTTAGCGTACTCTGCAAAAACAAAAAAAGATGGAACACTCAGGCATACTTCGTGGATATGGACATAACAGTTGTGTAAAGGCAGAGTTCACCCAAAAATTCAACTCAAAAGAGGATATTTTTTTTAAATGTCTCTGTGTTGTTTTGGTTATTTGCCCATTCAATGAATGTCAATGGGGTCCAAAGTTGTTAGGACATCACTCTTTTGTATTCCTCATTAGAAAGAAATGCATACAGATTTGTAATGGCGTGTAAACAATGACAGAATTTTCATATTTGGGTTAACTATCCCGTTAAAAAGACAGTTCAAATCTTGAAGCAGATGGCTCTCACCAAGCATTCATCCTTATAGTATTCAACTCTAATGCTGCAGACCACCTGTCAGTCTAGAATATTATATTATTTAATCTGACCGCTGAGTGTTGACCTCTGACCTAATGCAGACAATAGGCCAACAATACTGCATTAAAAAGAAGAGTGACTAGATCTCTGGTTTCTGCAGCCACGAGAACACCTATTTCAGTTCACCAATATTCAATTGATAGAATATTCCATAACATTGCTCTTACATAAAATGACATGTTTAGTTAAATTTGCTCTCTTGTTAGTGAAGGCCAGGTAAAAGATTATATGAGAAACATCTTTAGTCAAACTGTAACTTGACTTTTATGTCAAACCATTTGAACAGTATGTTCTTTCTTTATTGTGTAAAACAGCACACTGCAAAAATCACTAAATTAATGAACGTTTATGTCCCAGTGAAAACTTTTAAACACCCTTAAACAACATTAATATACATGAGAAGCAATATTGCATAGTTAGAATTAAGCTTATATTTCACTAAACTGTTAGATAAACACTTTACAATGATGTTGTAAGAAAAATATCAAACTCAAGTCTTAATATCGTACACAGTTTTGCTTATAAAGTAAATTTTTTTTGTTTTAAGGATGTTTGGATATTTTACTGGAAAACAAGACAAAATACTGATTAAGAGACTTAATCAGAGACTAAAATGCATGTTTGAGCTGTTTTAACTGAAAGCAACTTGCACTGAGATATCTTAAATATGTCAATGTCATTGTTTTTGCCTCAAGATGACCACCAGTAATGTTTTTTCCTAAGTCACGTTTATAAAAGCTATACTTAAAAGTCATAATTTATCTAAAGTCTACTCATGGCTTAATCTAAGCCTTGTCTCTGAAACCAGGCTTAAGATATCTTGTCGTGTAACTTAATATTAAAATGATTTTTAATTTTTTAATGAAACACACACAAAATGTAATCCAACCTTAGTTTAAGAAAGAAACTAAGAAATCAAGAAATATACTTACTGAACAGTGACTATCCTAATTCAGTTCTCTGTATAGACTGTTGCAGCTCTTTGTCAGAAGATTAACTGAATGAGAAATAAGTGGGTGTGTGATGTGAATAAGAGAAACCTGGCTCTGCTGTCAGTGTGAATAACCACCGGGTGTTTTAAAGAGGCTGTGGAGTTGTGGGGGAGGTGATATCTGCCTTTCTCCTCCCCCATTGGCACTTCAGGCGAAGCTCTCCAAGTTATTTAGAATTTCAACGGAGTTGCCTAATTACTGGAAAACTCAAGAAATCCTTTAAATTCAGAGATACCATGTTTCAAGATGACATAGCCTAACTTGGAAAAACATGACATGGAAAATCTTGTTAGGACAGAAGGAAAATTCCTGAAGGGGAACTCCAGTGGCAAATTTTGAAATGCAATCTATAAAATTAGATAACAATTTGAATATAATGATTATAATATTTGTAAATGGATAATTGAAAAAAAATAGTCAACTATCAAATAAAGGTTTAGTCAATTGAGATGTGAGGGTTCATATCAACACAGTGCTGGATAGGAAAAAAGAAGAAAAGGGGAAAAAATACTGATCAATATGTTTGATGTTTTAGGCTACAGTGTCTTAAACTTAGAAAGGAGGTCGTCATACTATTTATACATTATAATAGATTATTCTGAAATAATGGGAAACATAATAATTTTATGTAATGTTAGGTTTTTTAGTCTTCTTGATAGTACAGTATCAGTCAGTGTTCTCCCTGATTATTTTTGTCCATTTTCTTGAAATTTAAATGTACATTGACGTTATCGGTATATACATTATTATTGTCAAATGTTATAACATTTTCTCACAAAAGTATCTTAATATAGCCTAATAAAATGCAAAACACGGGCTCGTCCGGGATTTGAACCCGGGACCTCTCGCACCCAAAGCGAGAATCATACCCCTAGACCAACGAGCCGCTTGTAAAGTGTGTAGCAGTAATACTATATGAAGCATTACTGTAAAAGTAACGTAACTTTATTGATGCTTAGGATAAATTGTTCTATTTAACTAATAGGCCCATATATATTCTTCGACATTGACTGCAAATATTGTTCGTTTTCGCATTCTGCATTCGTAGAGGGGAACACGCGTCTGTGTCTGTGTTAACTCTTTCAGTTGCGTTATTGCTACGTAGTACGTTCATCCCGTCTTCCATAACATATCGTCAATGGTATTTTATCACTATAAGTTAAATGACAGGAACATGTTGTAACAAATATAAATAAGTAGAAAATAATGGGCTCGTCCGGGATTTGAACCCGGGACCTCTCGCACCCGAAGCGAGAATCATACCCCTAGACCAACGAGCCACGTGCGACTTATATTGTAACCTGAGAGAACATAAACCTTAACAGACACCATCATATACAGTAGTTATGTTAATGTTGTTGCTGTACTTAAGCTATGCAAATGCAGTGTGGTCAACTGAGCCACATCAAAATAATAATAAACGCATCTTTTTATCCTCATTCATTATTGCAATACTGCACTATAATTGTTTAGCACATTTTACATTTTTGAATGTAAGTTATGTAGTTCCGATTTGAATGTATGTATAATGCTAGAGAGCTCATTTATTTATTGACATTACAATTACATATATAAATCACAGTAAAAAATCCGCATACTTGTATCTATTACTAGTTAGCTAACTACTTACCAAAAAACACATGTATTTGTAAACACTCGTGTATTATTAAGTGTGAAGTATTTTCATTTTGTTAAAACCTAATCACCTTGGTATCCGTATGCAATATTCGGTGGGTGAACTAATGTTTTGAAGCTCTCTCGTATTCTCTGTTGCTGCATCTCTGATGTCAACATGGGAGAATAAATTACCCATAGTCCTTTACGATAATGTCGAGTGTTTATACAGCTGCTAGTCTTGTGCCTGTCACCGTAATGGATGAAAAGATTGATATTCTGTTGTGTTTATCTTTACATCCAAATATTGATACCACAAATATAAATTGGGTTGCAAGCAAATGGCTCATCATGGCTTATGAATGGGCAAAAACTCATAAAAATCATTATTGTGCTTTCTTGCGACAACTAAATAAGCCTACAGTCTGTTATATTTTATAAGTTCTAAAGTTATAGAGTATTCAGAGTAAAATACACCACACTATTACACGATATAAAACGACTCCAGTGGCCGTACTGTATGTAAACTCATTTTAGCCAAATAAGGGGAAAAAAACATGCTTTGATTATCGTAATTTTGACATAAACAGTCGAAATTATGACATGCATTTATGAGATGAAAGGTTATGAGATAAAAGTTCAAAATTACACTAAATAATGAATTAAATTCATAATTCTGAGTTTAAAAAGTAAATATTATTAGTTAAAAAGTCAAATTTATGTCTTTTTTGCGTCATAATTTTGCCATTTTAGTGTCATAATTTCGGTTTAGCATGTCATTAATTCAAATGCAACATCTGCATTCGTAATTTCGACGTTTCATCTCATAAATATAAAATCGACTTTTTTGTCATAATTATTATTTGCAAAAGCATTATTTTCCCCTCTTTATGTGTCGGAAATGGGCTTCCATACATAGTACTGTACACGTGACACAATGCGGAAGCACAGGGAGAGTGGCTGACTGTTCTGTTCTCTTGTTGTGATGTTCTTGGTTGTCGTTCGCTTTCAACTGTTGAGTTTTTCTGTCACCCCTACAACCCCAGTTGACAAGCATGATGTCAAGTGTCCCTGGAGTTGTAAGTGAGATATGTAATTTCGAAATATAAACGTTAACACTAACTTTATCTTGAGTTCAAAGGCCGTGGAGTAACGTTACGGTAATTTTCTCGGCAAACTGACAAGTAGACAATGCGCGAACTTTTTCTCCACGCTAACAGGCTAATGTTAGCTAAGTAGTGATTTGTTACTAACATAGTAGCACATTAATAAAACGTGGTGTGCAAATATACCGAGAAGCCAGTTATCAACGTGATTTTATCACATTATATAGTTGTTCAGCTTCCAATAATAGCTCAGCATGTAATACCTCGTTGTTATTGGAACACCATTGGCTCATTCTATTTCTTTGTTAACATGGTTTACCACTGAAATACTGTTTCATCTGATTCCCGAAAGGCTGAAATCACAGTATGTCAGATTAGTTCATTCTACCACAGCACACTATGGCATTTGTAGCACAGTTGCCCTTGGTAACTAATGCAGATACAATACTAGATGTGATTTACACCCATCATCTCTGCGCATGAATGATCTCTCTTTTTCTCATGCATGCAGTCCAGATTTTGATCATGTAATAACTATGTACATGGAAGCTCACTGAGAAATAATGGAGGAATTTCTGAGCACGCTCCGTGATCATGATGTCAGGTAAAGGGGAGAATTCAAATTCTGCTCAATCCTCATATTATATATATAAAAAAAATGCTGTCTTGAAAAATTGTGTGCTGTGTTATGCATTTTTATGTATGTAGGCATACAGCATTCACTATTGTTTACATGCTGTTGATCTCCTCTTCATCTCCTCAGCTCTGTCCTGTCATCCTGTGAGCCAGAATTACAGGAGTTGATGCGACAGATTGACATCATGGTGGGGCACAAGCGGCGTGAGTGGGAAGCTGAGGTTCGAGCCATGGAGCTGCGACTGCAGAATACACAGGAGGAACTCCAGTCAGCCAGGGCTCTGCTCGACAAGAGGAGCTCAGAGGTACTAAATCACACCTTGATCACCTGGCTATGTTCATACTTAAGTTTAGAGTTTGAGGCTTTTGTGTTACACTAAACAAAGGGTGTCCAGTTTTTTTTAAAGGTGCTCTAAGCGATGTCACACGTTTTTTTGGGCCAAAACATTTATTGTCACATACAGCAAACATCTCCTCACTGTCCGCTAGCTGCCTGTCCCCTGAACACACTGTAAAAAAAGGGGTCTCTGTAGACAGCCCAGACTCCACAAACGGCAACAAAAACAAACTGGCCCAGCCTGGACCATGAAACATAACAAACAGTGTTCCAGCCAATAACCGACAGGAATGATTTGGGGGTGGGGGTGGGGGTTGGGGGGTTAATGCGTGTGCACATGAAGGGGGGTGTGGGGGGTGGAGGAGAGAGAAGCATGAAGAGGGAAGTTAGCTAGAGGTGAGATGTCCTAGACAACGACTAACGTTAGAATTATATTCTCTTGAATTTTGATATGGCCGACACACAACCAAAGAGACGACGTTCCGATGAACAAATAGCAAAGAAGAGAGAAAAAGGGGAAGGAACGTGCAAAGTCCCGAATTTACATCGGAAAAGCACGGAAGGGAGGGGCAGGGGACGGGATGGGATGAGGAGGAGGGAGGGTCGAGCTAGCCTCCGTTTTGTTTGACAATACTTCGAATGTCAACAAGAAGTGTTGTCACCCAACATCGCTTAGAGCACCTTTAAAGGAGGCCGGATTCAATGTTTTGGACATATATAGCATAGACATTAACAATAACAGGCTTCTCTTAATTTAAGGTATGCATTATTTATTGTTAGGTCACAGTCAAACTGCCTCAGACTAGTTCATTCTTCAATCAATGTATAAATTAATCAACAATAAAGCACAATTGTTTTACCCTATGTTCAGTTAAGTTGAGAAGTTCCATATAGAAAAAGTGCATTATAATTTTTATGTATTCCATATTCATCTACATTATCATTTTAGTGTCTATATGATAGAGACTGTCTTTTGGCAAATGAGACAAAAGCTATAATTATGACTCAAAGTGAAAAAATTATCTGATTTCCAGCACTCATAAAATCGACTTAACATTTCTTTGATGTGGCCATGGTGCTATCCCGAATTCCCGATAACAAGCTGTGTCCGACTCCTAACATTAATGGTCACTCACTCACGGTTTACCGCTACACCTGGGGTAAAATGTTGTGTTGCCACCTTGTGGTGATATTGTGAGACTGCATGGTTTGTAAATTATGTGTGGCAGGCCGTTTATAAGCTGCAAGCCGTTTGAAATCCATCCCTGGGCCGTGATTGGCCCGCGGCATCTGATCGATTTTTGAAGGCAGCATTGTTGCCCACAAGATATCCCACAATCCTCTGTGTTCGATTCCATGACAGTTGAGCTAAAAAGTAAAAATGCCATCTAAAAGTTGTGGGTAGTGGTCAGTTTGTGTCTTAATGTAAGTTTTGACTGACCTTTTCCATGTTTGATGTCGTTTGTAGCTAGAAATTAGTATTTGCTAAGTTACTCACCAAAGCACTCTCTAGTTTGTTGTAGATCAACTGTTTGTTGGCTGATTTGGCATTCAACACAATGAAACGTAAAATGAGGCCACAAGTTATTCTTAAGGACTAAAATGGTTGTGATGGTTTTGTTTTACACTTTCAGTGGTGAGATCTCTTTGTAAATATTATGGCTCAGCAAAATCACATACATCATATGCTCTGCCTTCACCCCTGGCAGATGCTTAGGGTGAGAGAAGTGATGATGTCCCTGCTGGAGCTCCAGGATGGTGGTTTCCGAATGTTGAAGTTGGTAGTGGAAAAGGGAATACAGCAGGTGATCTGCATGAAGGCGTGGGTCTTCCTGCATGACTGGACTAGACTAGACTCTGTGCTTTTGTTTGAGCATTAACAATGTGACCTATTAGATCAGGATTGAGCTAAATTGATTGTTGTTTTGATTGGCTCTAAACTTCTATGTTGCATTAAGTTTCTCTGATCAGATATCATCATGATCATGACACCACTACTGTAATATTGTGACTAATTATAGGCCAAGGCAGTATTCTGTTCTGTGTCTGTTATTCTGTTATATTTTTAAAGGTATTACATATTTTAGTTTTGTTAGATCAGCTAGACATAACGCATCATATCAGTATAAATGACTTTATAAATTAGATTTAAAATGTAGATGTTGCTTTAAATAAAATTTTATATTATATTAGTATAAATATTATATAAATATAACTCCATGGGTTCCAAAATTCTGAGATCATCATGAAAATATGTGTTTCAATATCTAATGTTAAACTAAACAAAGATTTAAAAAAAAAAAAAAGAATTTAAAAAAGACAAATAAGAAAAGTTGTGACAGTGAGTTCTGCTGTCATTAAAAAAATAGACTGCAAATGAAGAGTTCAGATGCAAAAGCCTCTAAGTGCCATCTGAAATTTTCTTCTAGAATGATCATTTTTATCAAGCTCGTATATTTAAGTTCAATAATTTCACTTAAATTACAATTAATAGGTAATTTTCATTGCCATTTAGGTGAAAACTTTTGCATCTGAACTCTTCAAATACTACAAGTTCATATTATTTTTTAATTAAATTTGAATAAAACTAAAATTGTTATGCTGATAATAGAATTTGCAATGAAAAATAATTTTATTTCAGAAAAAAAAAAAAAGCATTTTAACTAGTGGTCTCAGACCCCAGCATCATGTACATGTGTGTTGACTGCATTGTTATGCATTATAGGCTATAATAAAGTGACTGGTCATCTTTCATTATAAGAAGATCACACTGCACTAGGTGTCATGTTTGAGCTGCAGTTCACACAGGCTCTGACAAGCATGATCTTATGTTCTTCAGATCATGGTGCTCAGGAAACAGCTAGATGAGATGCAAGCTGGAAAACAAGAGCTGGTTGTGAAGTATGAAGAACAGCTGCAGCATGTAAAAGATGAGGTAAGTTCAGCTTTTAGCCATGGTAGTAGTGGTACATATTATTGTTACACACGGTATTTTTCTCAAACTCGTGGTCTGATTCTACAAAACATTTCTTTTTTTTATCAATATAGTTAACAATAACTCCTTTCAACAGTTGTCTAAATTGAAACGCAGCTATGAAAAGCTACAGCGTAAACATCTGAAGGAGGCACGAGAAGGAGCTCTGAGCAGAGAGGAGGACAGGGCTGAGATGTCCCTCCTCAATAGCAAGATGGAGGTACAGAGACTGGCTAAATATAAAGTGGACTTCATTGTTTATATCAGAATCATTTAATAGTTTTAGTTCAATAATTTAAAGTTCATTGAACTTTTTTTTTTTTTTTTTTATGCAGGAGTTTCGTCTGCGTTCAGTAGAATGGGAACAGCAG
>JAPMNU011397422.1:0-12383 GCA_029874995.1 Alburnus alburnus
TATTATTGCATCTACTTGATAAGATTAGGTCAGATTTGAGAGCAGAAAGACCTGTGGAGCACGAGCTGAAGGAGGACGTTTGCACAGTTACACTGTAAGATTTTACCAGCTGAAAGAGTCTAACTACCAATCAGACGACAGAAGAAATGTGGTAGATGGAGTAAAACAGGCTTTTCAGCACAGATTTGATCATTAGGAGATGTGCGTGTGGGATATGATATGACAGAGGCTTCATTGAGGTTATGAGATGAAGCGAGCAGAACTGAGACGGGAGTCACGAGGTCTTCTGTGGTCTAGCGTGTCCAACCCTGAACTGCTTATCGGCACCATGACCAAACAAGATTCTCAATTCATACTCATTTTCATAATCCTGTTTAGAAATGCATTCATAACATTGTGTTTAATGGACTGAAATTTCTAATCTTTGAAATGTGTACTGTCTTGAATCAGCACTGAATGCTGCCGTGTTTAAGTGTGCCCTGAAAAGCATTTTGTATTGGGCCTAATAAAATCACTTTTATTTTTTATCAAATTCAATTCAATTAAATTTTTTTTTTTCATTTTAATTTTTTTAACTCCATTTTAATGGTTTGATTACATTTTAGTAATCAAAAAGCATGTCTAATTAATTGAAATCATGAAACTTATACAATGTAACAATTTATTAAAAGTTAAACAAAAATGACATGTTTAGGCCACTATGAAATGTGTTTCTCTCAAATTCAGCTTTATTTTATTTTATACCAAATTCTGTGTTTTCTGTTTTAAGTTTCCATTTGAATGGTTTAATGCAATTCTAGTAATCAAAAAGCATGTCTAATTAATTGATTTAATTGATAGAAAAATATTTTTTACTTTTATTTTTCATTTCTATTATTTGTTTTATTTGTCTGGCAAACAAATGAAGGCATAAAACATTTATTTAATTTTAATCATCTGAAATAATACAAACTTTTTTGTCAAACACAGTGCTGCATGGCAGAACTTTAAAACATTAAATCATGGAATAAAAATTGAGATTATAACTTATCAAGTTTTAAAAATACTATTATTAAATTACTACATAGCTTAATTCTACTGTACAGCAGTAATATATTTCTGTAATGTAATTCAGTAATGTATGTCACAAACGGTAGCCACTGTCTTCCATATTAGAGAAAAGTCAATGGGGTCCATCAACTGTTTAATTACCAACATTCTTCAAAATATCTTCTTTTGTGTTCAGTAGAAGAAAGAAATGTATACAGGATTGGAACAATATGAGGGTGAATAAATGATGATACAATTTTAATTTTTAGGTGAACTATCCCTTTAGCATAAAAGTTGACATCATGAGAAGTGTAGGCCTGATAAGAAATCTCTTCTGCCTACTCCTTTTCGGTCACTGTAAGATCTCTGTTTAAATTATTTGATTATTTAACCATGACTACAGATGTACCTAAAGATAGATCACAGATGTAATCAGATATCCGACGATAAACATAAGGTTTTGAAGGAAGAGTACATGTTTTGCCGTGTACACTTTCTGCTGCGTACTGCGTGCGCGCCGCTGCGATGACGTCAGCGATCCGTAACCGCGACGTCGATGACGCAACCACCCGCGGCGTGACGCCACAATGAACAAAAAGAAAGATCGATTACAGTTTTAACTCACGATATATACGCAGGATAGACGAATCCAATGAGATTACAAAGAAGAGAAGCGCCGTATCCGATCACCAGATACACTGCAAGGAGCGCGATGACAGCTGCAAGACAAAAGACAACATCAGCCGACTATCATCTCTGACACATCACGTAAAACACCGTTCTCGGTCAAACAGCAGTAAAGCTACAGAGTAAACCGTGGAAGCGGTTGTTCTGACGTGTCCGACATGACACATGTGTTCCTGTTTAACGCTCACCATACGCGATGTAGGACCTGTTCACGCCAGTCCTCGCCTCGATCTTCGACAGCACGTCCGTCATCACATTCTTCTCCTTGAGGAACTTGTCGAAACGCTCTTTTAGCGCGAACGCCATGATTTGTCTGGATTGGTGATTGTTTAATAATAGTGCGAACAGCAGCTCTACTCCTGCTGTTCTCAGTTCAGTGTGTGACTTGCACGCCGAGGCTGTGACGTCACGACGCCACTTCCGCGACCACACCCTTCATATAACGGTGTAAAATGACAGATGTGCGGAAGAGAGCCTTGTAAATGTAAAATTAAATGAGTATTACACTGGAAATATGTGTAGAGATATATTCATAATGGCGCTGACTGCATGAAAGGTGAGGTCGAATACATAAAAGATATCCTTTTCACAATTTAGCCTACATTTATAGCGTAGTATGATCGCTGTAATACCATCTTCATCACATACAAACCAGCGCCAATCTCTTCATTGCTCTATGAACTTCTCAGTGATTGGCTTCTTGATGATGTCAATCATTTAGAAGAGTGACTGTGATTGGTCAGGAGTTTCCGTTCACGCGCTTCTGACCCCGCCTCCTGAACGCAAGAGTTGTTCATGAATTCGTATTTTTAGCTAGTTAGCATGTTAGCATCAGTGTCGTCGTTATAAATTCACAGCACTTGCCCTTTTATGGATAGTGTTTGAATAGTACAGAACCATGTTATTTAGCCACATATTATAAATGTGAAGCACGCAAGTGTAGTGCCTTTGCGCTGTTTTTAAACGCACTAGTTTTCCTTGTTCGGGATGTTTTTACCCTTAACATGGAGACAAAAAGATGGGAGATTCCTAACGGCTTACTGGATGACCTTTGCAGGTAAACCGAGAGCTTATATTCACACCAAACCGTGTGTTTTAAATTACCTGTACGTTTAATATGGACTTATATAAGTTTGAGCGGTCGAATAGCAGTCTTTGTTACGCGGTCATCTAAAGGACTCAGCTAAGTTAATTGATTGTATTATAAAGGCTGTGTTGCAAAAGCTATTAAACTCCTGTGGTAAGCAGTGTTCGGGGTGTCGTAGGCACCCCCGTCCGGAGTGCAGTTTTGTCCGTCGAGTGTGTGTGTGAGTCTGTAGCGCATATTTGTGTTTCGCGTGCGCGCTCCAGTCAGCTTTGGGCGCGTGCCAGGTCAGCGGTGTTTTGACTCCAAATGCGAGTAACAACAACAGTTTCTAAAGTTTGATCAAGAGGATGCTAACAGTTATTGTTGCTGATATTTTGAAGTAAATGGTCAATTGACTGACTACGTAGAACTACTTCCGTGTTCGGTTCTAATTGATAAAACAACAACAACAAAAAACTTGGTTCAACCGCGTTTCCGGTAACGTCATTCAAAATATATTATTTTATTATTAATAGTTATGATTATTATTGATATTATTAATTGTGTAGTCTCATTGAATGAGGGGAAATCATCTTTTCCCTCTGGTTTGTCCTTAATTGATCATCACATGCTAGTGAAAGGTAGATCATGAGAGTGCAGATTATTATTACTTTTTAAAGTCCGCATGAAACGGAGGTTGCGATTGTCCCTATATCGTGACGTATTTCCTTTTTGAACAGTAACAAATGTAGGGCGGGGCTTGAGGGGAATTGATTGGATGGTTGTGGTTTGCTGTTGGTGGATCTCAAGTGATACCAGTAAACCCAGTGAACACATCATCAGAGAAGAGAAGTGGTGTTGCTGCAGGAGGGAAGAGGATTCCCAGGAATTGAGTTTGAGACCACTGATCTAGATAGTCGTCTTGCTGACAGTTGTGGAATTTGGTCAAATACAGACTATTTTCACTGTACAAAATGCTTCAAAATTTGAAGCTAAAAATAACCTGTATTTGACCACTTCAATAATCATTTAAAGATCAAATGATTATTCTTGTGTAAACATGCATTACTTTAATTACAAGACAAGGCGACGTAGCTGTTCTGGAAAACCTAATAAGAGTAGCAGTCACAGCAGCAATCATTCTCCCCTCCTCCTTGGTTAAAGTTTGTGGCCCGTCCAACACGAAAACTGAAGTATCAGCTCTATCCCAGAGCTTCCCATTGGTAAATACGACTTGGGCGTTCGTGTCCAAGTTTTAACTAGGAAACTCGTATGTACAGTAATTCCAATAGCACGTGAAGGCAGCATAAGAGTCAAGATGAGCATATGAGTAAAAAAAAAGATGTGCGTAATAAATGCTGCAATATTCCATTAAAAAATGTCGATTTTGATGTCATAGTGACCTTTAAGGTTATCTTAGTTTTAGATCTGTTAGTTCTTCAGAAAAGTATCATGCCATATTATTTAAAACTGGAAGTGTAACAAAGCTCAGTGCAAGACAAGTAGTCCATTGTATTGAACATATTTCATCATTAATGTGCTGTTGCTGTGGGCTTCATGTTTTCAGTATTTTTGGTGTGTGTGATGATTTTGTTTTGTGTCTTGTAGTCGCTTCATTCTTCACATCCCCAGCGAGGAGAGGGACAATGCCATCAGAGTCTGCTTCCAGATCGAGCTTGCCCATTGGTTTTACCTGGACTTCTGCATGCAGAATTCACCAGGATTACCTCAGTGTGGGATAAGAGACTTTGCCAAGGCTGATATCCTAAAGAGATCTTTCTATAATGTTCCTAATGAAAGCATACTAGGGGCAGAGAGAGTACTGAGTTTGTGTTTTGAGTCTTAGGCCAGGTTTTGGCGCTGCAGGAAGACTCAGTGAACATTCATTAACACACAGACTAAAGGCCTGTTCACAGCAAGGACGATAACTACATAATAATTGTTCTAATACCATGAGAATAGGGAAGTCCACAGCACAGCTATAACCATAACCACAGAGAGGAGCGATATCAGTTAAATAATTCTCAGAATGATAAAAAAAAAAAACATTGACAGCCAATCAGAATCCACTTCCAAAACCCAGTCAATCGGCTCATTTAAAGTGTCAGATGACAAAACTGCAGTGCGCTCTTAGAGTAAACATCTTTTTTTCATGCGTTGGTGTGGATGCAAATATATTTATTGTTATCGTTCTTTATAGTAATCGTTCTTAGTGTGATTAGGACTTAAACGCACAATTTTCTGTAGTCTTTTTTTAACTGAGGTGCAGGTGCCTTCTTGATCAAAGGTAAAGTATTATTATCAGGCATCAGGAAAACAACATGCTGAGTATTAATGATAAATGGTGATGAATTGTTGTGTGATCAAACTTGTGTGATGAAGTAATTGCTCACACCAAACCTCACGAGCTGATTGAACACAGAGGGTCTTATTACACGTTTCTTTGAGCAGAATATCTCACTGGAGATCCACAAATCCCAGCACACATACTTGTGTAGCTCATGTAAAAGCAGCAGAGGTTGACCCAGAGTGCTTCTCAATCCAGAAAAACAAAGCAAACCGGTGAGAGAGTGCATGATCTTGTAGCTGGGTTAAGTCCCTGACCAGGTTAAGTTGCAGGAGTTTTTAATATCATTTAGGATCCTCAGATCTGTGGTGCTTATTAGAGACTATATATGCGAGAAATGAGTCCTGGATTCAAATCCAGCTGTGCCTGTGGGAGGGAGTAGGTGATGCCGGAAAAGACTTAAAGAGTTTTGAATGATTCACAACAAGGAACAAGGAACAAAAAGTGTCATCATTAAAAATTCCCTGCACCTCTAATGCCAAAAAAGCAGTGTCTGAATCGGACAACAATTAGAGAATTAGAGAAGACTAATTATGTGGACTAAATAGTGATAAAAGCTGAAATATTAAATGTTATGGATGAATATTTGTAGAGGAGGATCAAAAGACAATTTCACCTGAGATTTGGAGCCAAATTACAGGGGTGTAAAACGACTTCAGAGAGATGGCAGCATCATTATTTTATTTTTACATGGAGATTGGTAGTTAAATGTTTAATTTAGCAACCTTTGTAGCCTTATATGCCAACGTTGACCGTTCAAAAATACGCTTAAAAAGATATGTTATATACGTATTTTGAAAAAGAAAAAGTGTCAGCTGTAATGCAAAGTGACCCACATTTGGTTTTTGACCCCTGAAAATGTGCACAGTTGACCAGTTTACTCATGTTAATATCTCTATCTCTGGGACTGAACTATATTGGGCCTTTAAAATGAAGATACCTAAAGATGAGTTTACCCAAACAAAAGAATCTGAAAGGATATTAAGATATCTGACAAGTTACAGACATGCAAACTTCAGGCAAAAAAACACAAGAAGTGCTTTTTCCCATTTTTAAACTCACCGTTGGCATATAATGAAACAAAGATTGCTCAAGTCAACAGATTTAACTAACAGACCTACCAATCTCTGTGTAACAATAAATAATGATGCTGCTGCCATCTTTTATAAAGTCATTTTACACCCCTGTAATTTGTCTCCAAATCTCCGATTCCAGAATTTAATAATCGATTATGATGACTGTAATAATACCCCAGTGTGTTGCAGAGGCTGTCTCAAAATACACACACACTCGCAGCAGAGACGCATCATCTACTCATTCTCATGACGTGGTGGTACTGCTACTACCTCTCATGACATTATAAACCCGTGTGAGTTTCTGTCTTATGAGAAACATAAAAGAAAATATTCTGAAGAATGTTATAACTGTTTTGATCTATAAGTAATGCAATACTTTTTAGAGAAGAGTAATTAGTACATTGACAGCCAATCAGAATCCACTTCCAGAACCCAGTGAATGGACTCATTTAAAGTGGCAGTCAATGAAAGTCACTAAAAGCAGTCAATTTCAGGCAAGTCCTTTCACTTGGTGGTCATCTTTGAAATGCCTCTCTGACAGCTGTTTCAGTCATGCAACTCTCATCTCTCTCAATGGGGAAACATCAGATTCTCCAAAGCTGTTTATCAAGCTTATGATTAAGTTTCATATTGGAAATCACCAATGAAATCTGACAACAACTGTATCATGAAGATGCTCAAATCATGAGGATGAAGTGCAATATGGCGGATAAAGTCCCGTCTTCTAAATAAAAGAGACAATCTGCCCCTTTTTTCAGCGGCACTGATATATATATATATTCTCATGCATATAAAGTGTTTTTGTGGTTTGTTTCTCTCTGTGTGTCTCCTTAACATTATGATCACTTTTTAATCACTGTCCATTCCTGCTGCCCCACGGAGAGGATGTTCAGAAGGTTTTAGAGCAGTGGAAAGAGTACAAGATGGGTGTGCCGACATTTGGTGCCATTATTCTTGATGAAACGCTTGACCATGTAAGTACACAGCGTCTAAAAGCATCATCATCTATGCTGTGTGATTCTGAAAGAGGGTTGCGATGCTTATTGAAGCTTTAATTGTACCTGAAGGTGTTAATGGTCCAGGGTTATCTGGCCAAGTCTGGCTGGGGCTTTCCTAAAGGGAAAGTCAATGAAGACGAGGCTTTCCATGACTGCGCTGTGAGAGAAGTATGTCTTATTCTCGGCTGTGAAAATACAGATGTTTGTCTGATACATTTAGAGGTCAGATGTCATTGTTGTTCTGTTATCTCTGCAGGTTTTAGAGGAGACGGGCTTTGATATCCGAGATCGTATATGCAAAAAGACATATATCGAGCAGAGAATTTTAGATCAATTGGCCCGATTGTACATTATCCCGGGAGTTCCTAAAGACACCAAGTTTAACCCCAAGACCAGAAAAGAAATAAGGGTGTATATACATTTGGATGCTTTTGCTTTGCCAGCACATACAAGCACATGTGTTTGATTGTACAACTCATCCATTGAATTTCTCTGCTCTTCTGATTTCTGATAGAACATTGAATGGTTCCCGGTGGATAAACTGCCTTGCCACAGGAACGATATGACTCCTAAATCCAAGCTTGGACTGGCTCCGAACAAGTTTTTTATGGCTATTCCGTTTATGAGGTACATCTTCTCCTTCTGCATCATTAATGAGCATCTAAAGTGGACCGGGGGTGCTGTTGTGCGATTGAAGGTGTAACTGAGGTGTGATGTGTGATTTGCAGGCAGCTCAGAGAGTGGATCGCCAAACACAAAGGAGAGTCGACGAGCAGCGATGAGGATTTCGCTTCCAACGGCAGCACGCCATGCAAACCATTCCGGTGCGATGACTCTTGGTATAGAAGGCTTTCGCCATCATGATTTCATGCCTGCAAAGATTTTATATTTTGCTTAAAGAGCTAATAGTGCAGTTTAATATTTTAGTGGCTGTGCATTTAAAGAGGGACATAATAATCAAATTATTATGTCAAATAAGAGACAGAAACCTATTTATAGTTATTTCACTCTGTTAGATAACCTACTGAAGGCTGCGCTCATTATCTGGGGTGCCTGAAGACTGAATAGCTGATCTGAAAGCCCACTGACCTCATATGAAAATAATCAACTATGAAATATGTATTATCAGTGTTGGGTGTAGTTAATTACTGCACTTTAATTACCTTTCCCTTAAAAAAAAGTAAAGTAAGAGATTAATTTGAATTTTTCTGTAGTTATTTCTAATGTAATTGCATTAAATATAGATTATAGAACAATATTAACGTCTAATGTTAAAATGTATGTCATTAATATAAACTTCTGTCTTTAAGTACTTCAGTAGTCAGTTCAAGAGTAATTCATGCAATTTTATATTTTATATATGTTTTGATATTTATTTGCAAAAATTAAATGAGCCGTTTCATGTCTATCCTTGTCTTGTTCAACTGCTCGGGGTGGAAATGGGATTTAGAAAGTGATTAATAATAAGCAATGCAATACTTTTATAGAGAGTAATTAGTACAGTAATCTAATTACACTGTTGAATATGTAATTAGTAGCTAGTAATTAATTACTTTTTTAGAGTAAATTACCCAACACTGATTTAACTATTTTGAACTACATCAGCAAAAACCAAGTGGGGTTGTTATGGACTTATTGAGCTGGACGATGACATCACTGTTTTCTGCAGAGCTTAATTGAACTCATTTCATAATTGATGAACTTTTACAGTTATTGAACTGAACTGAATCAACACTGAACTGACTTCAGCTGAACTATGACATTATTGTCTTGTTAGAGCTGTTTCACAGCAGAACTGAACTCTGTTTGCATCATTATGTTCCCGTTTATCCCTGTGAAGTCTCTATTCAATAAAGCTCTGTGCAAATAAAGGTGGCTTGACTTATGTTACCGCGTGCTGTTGAATGCGCAGTCAGATGACTGTTGAAATGATGACATGCACTAATTTTTGTTGTTGCTCCTCTGCTCAGCTCAAAGCCCAGAAAATCTCAGATGTTGGTGGAAGCATCTCCAGTATCGGGTGACAGCTGGGCAAAGCAGAAACAACAGAAAACTGTTGGACAAACCTCCCAGAGTGAGCTTGTAGACATGCTTAAACCCAAGGTATGTGTTCACATCATAAAAGAATTCATGTACATACACACAATAAAGATGCTATGATAAGTAGGTGTGAACAGTATAACCAACTTGTATAGCACAGAGAAAATAAAGCTTATATAGACAGTCACATGTCAGTTTGCAAGGGCAAAATTCTGATCTTATTCACAGTTTATTGCACTTTTAATGACCTTTTTATATCAAGCACATCACACTCTTTATTTTCTCATTCATCTATGTTTTTTTATCTCTCAGATTTTAACTTTAAGCATTTCTGCCCACTGAAAGCTGCACAAATATATTTACATACCGTGATATAGCAAACAATGCTGCAAAATGAGCATTAGCGCCCGCCCACTTTGGTTCCAGAAGTATGTTTTCCATTAATTTTTCCCATAAGGATTTAAAAAAGCTTTCGTTAAAGCGTTATAAGCCATGAACCAAGCCAACCAGCCACGAGCTGAATCAAAACACTGCAAACTTTGATTTGAAAGCATTTGAAAAGTGACTTGAAGCAAAAAAGTTCATAAAAAACGTACAAAATAGAAAGGTACAATTTGAGCTGCACATGTTTTATTAACTGTATTTTTCTTTGAAGTGATTCCAGTCATATTTCAAGCAACATCATGGCAAACAGTTGCGCATCTGATGTGTCTCAGCTGAAGAAAACAGTACATTATTTATCGGCTTAATTTATCGACCTAATTTTCTTATCATTAGAAATGAACATATATCGGCCGATACCGATATGATGGCGATTATATTGTGCATCCCTAGTTTATAAGTTATCGTTCCAAATCCAAATGGAGAAAATAAATGGAGTTTTTGCTTCTGGAACCCTGACTGTTGACTGACACTTTATTTTGGTGTGGCGAAATGTATTGTATCTCATGAGCCTATGAAGTTTATAGTAATATTCATTGTTTGGAAGACATTTTCTGTATAAACATTTTTACAGCTCAGATAAACTGCTCTATTCCACAGTTTGTGTACTATATGTTCTGTGTCAGACAGAGTCATCATCAGTTTGTTTAATATTGCTGATTCAGTGATTGGTTGTGGTATTTCATTGCAGAATAATGTGAAAAGCAATGGCAAGAAACACCAAGAGTCTCCAACCCTGAAGAAACGAGCTAATGGTGTCAGTCAGCAGCAGGTGCGTTCCTCAATGTTGCTACACATACTATTTCTGAACATTAATCTTTATCTGTATTGTGTAACAATATATTGTCTTGTAGAAAGATGACAAGAAACTTCAGCCAAGACGACTGCAGGATAACTTTGACACAGGTATTTAAATAAGCCTTTTAATACAGTGATGCAATAGGGATTAGAATTGGGGTGTTGTTATATTGCTAAATCAAATGAATTGTATTTCATCACAAGCAAAATCCTCACACATATCCAATATGTGATTAGAAGTTACGAATGTTTGAAGATTTTGTAATACATGAGAGTAAAGGTGCGGTCATGTTTACCATCGGTGGGTGAAATCCAGGCATTTCAGTAGAAAGATTTCCTTAATGCAGATTTCACGAAGGGTTGTAGTTGATCACTCGGATTCGCCGTGTTGACCGCAGAAAGATGCTTGGTTTGAAAGTGAGCTGGCTCTCATACATCACTACACTAATGACAGTGGTCTTGACCGAGGACTAGAGATTTTGCTAATGTGATGCACCTTTAGTTCATTCATCAAATAGTATATTTACTGCATGAATTAAAAAAGTTGTGTTAATCTGCCTGGAACATGTGCAATTGTTTTCCCAGATGCAGCTGCTGATGTCTATGGCTATAATGGACAGGCAGACTTGTGTTGTGAAGAACATGAATACATCCTCTCCTCACGCTCCTTTCTCAGCTTCAAATTCGACAGGGAGGCCATCATGAAATCCTGCTATCCTGAGTCCTGAAGTTCTGTCTCTGGTTTTTAAAAGATTTGATGCAGAAGATTTTGCTTTGGATCTTCTGCCCTGTGAAACCTGTTATTGGAGAGGCATTGTGTGTTGGACCAAGATTAAAGATATATCAAAATATTCCTTTTTACACACACTAATGTCAATTCCTAATAATCTGGATCTGGAATGCTGTTAGCTTGAGTTCTTTGTAGACTTAATATTTTATGCTAAAACGTGTGCCCAACCATGAGGGCATCAAACATTTTGTCCCTAAAGAAGTTGTTCTTGGTAAACTTGCTGTTAGTGATCTGTTATGAAACTGGTTTGTCTAAAACACACTTATCAATAATTTGGTTCAGAGCCCCTGAAGTACATATAGTACTCTTGTTTCATTGTGAACAAATGTTACAGTAATAATCAGTCCAGCTGGGTGTTGAATTTCAATGGCTGAAGTAATCTTTGTATTCATTGTTTGCTGTGTTTTTCTTACAACCTTGCAATTATAAGTTGTCCAGAAAGCATGCTTTTAGAACGTCACATGACTGGTACTGTACTGATTGGGTTGACGTTTCTCCTTTTGCAAAAGCAGTAAAAACCATTCAAGCACTATATACTTTATCAAGTCCAGTCAGCAAATGTCTGCTTGGCTTGACATTGATGCGTATTTGATTTTGCTTTTTGATAAATCACATTTCATCCATGTTTTCTTCTGTAGTTTAGTCTTCTGTGCCATGGAGCCTTTTTTCTGTTCTTGTATATTTTTATTATGCTTCAGCTTCTTCCCAGTTTCCCCGCCCTTCGTGTTTACGATACAATATTAACATTTTCTCTATGAAATGGCACTGAAATTTTGTAGTAAGTCACTTTACAATTATGCAACATGATTTGCTTAACCACATTATTCATGGTTGATGTTTTTTTTCTTCTCATTTTTTGGTAAATAAAGACACTTTCTTAAAGAGTGATGGTCTGTTTAGTCTTTTACACATTCAGAAAAATATTTATTTTTCAGAGTGAAGCAAGGATTATTTTATCAGGAATATTATTTCTGTCTATATGTCTTTGCTAAAAATATTTTTTTCATAAAAAGGTGAGTATAGTGCACTATTGTACACTTAGTGTACTGTTTATAGTTCATGAGATATTACAAGTTTCAAATATGTACACCTTGCATTAGATTGTTTTTTG
>JAPMNU011397462.1:0-13761 GCA_029874995.1 Alburnus alburnus
ATATATATATATATATATATATATATATATATCAGTAACCGAAATAAAACAAAATAAAACAACAAACAGAGAGATCATCCGGAGCACATCAAACACTGCAACGAGTTATGTCAGATGTTTCTAGGAAATGAGGACAGATGATCATTATCTTGCAAAAGAACATTTCTAATCCCTCTTCAATGTAACGGATTCAAGCAATTCAAGGTTAAAGCAAATAAGCAAAACTTTTGTTTTTATCGTAATTACACAGCTAGGACTATGTACACACACCTTTTTTTTCAGCACACACACAGAACAGACATCTAGCAAATATTCACAAAATCTTCAACAGCGTTTCTCAGAAATCGCTTACTGTACCTTTAAGATATTTAAGATGATCAACAGATTTGGCCTTGGCCATGATGATTTTTCACAAGAGAATTCACACTAAAACTTTAAAACAGCTTCCATGTAACCAACTAAGCAGTTTACATGATATTATTACTGTAAAACAAGTCTGGAAATTTGATAAGAACAGCAAACCACATTTCCTTATTTTACATGTAGCATAACCACAACTATAACCTTAAGATAATCTAGACCTTTCAGTTAAACTTTCAGAATAAAGACTAAAGCTAATAGCGGCTAGTCCAGGTGGTATTGAGGCAATAGACACAGGCAATGTTGACAGTCGTCTATATAAGAGAGGTACTTCCTGGTCTGGGGGTCACTGCCGTGAGCTTTGGTTCTTGTCGACCCACACAAAAGCCCCCACGCCGGAGACTGGTGGAACTGAACTGCATAGGAAAATGAAGAAAAGCCATGGGCGGCTAACNAAAAAAAAAAAAAAAAAATAGGTCAAAGTCTGCATAAGTGACGCAAATCCGTGCAGGAATCAAAGGTTAAGTGGAATATCAGTATGAAACCATGTGATTCGTTGAGTCGACTGCCAACACATGTATGTGGAAACACAAAAGCTTTTAATGAGAGTTTTGCAGCTTGTTTGTACCTGAATTATGGGAGTGTTTTACGAAACATTCAGTCCTTCTAAAATGAACACCCTAAGCAGTAAAGGCAGGAATAATTAACAGCTAGAATGAAAGCAAGAAATATTGTGACAACTCGTAACACAATTCACAAATGTATGTTACATTCTTAGCATTGTCACAAGAGGAATATAGCAGGCAGATGCATAAACTAGTCTAGTGTTTAGTGAACACAATAGCATATAGGCCTACTTCTAAACTGTTGGCATAGTTATAACTAGCTAGTATCTGGGGTTAGCAAGCGTAACAGTAATGCAAGGTCGCAGGTAAAGTACACTCAACAGGCATATTACCTAGACAAGTATTCATGCTTGCTTTTGAGTACCTTCGATCATCGAAGCATCTTAAAAGCTACAGTGCTGCTCTTCTATGTGGCTAAACTATACTTATCCAAAAGGTTATTATCGTTGTATTCTGGTAAAAAGTTGGGTTCGATCATTATGGATTGTAATGAGAACAACAATAAAAAAACAAAAAAACAATTAAACAATAATACTTCTCACACATTACAAAAATACATATGACTTTAAACTGTATTTAACAACTTTTTATAACTTTAACAAATTTGTTGAACACGTTCTCATTAGTACTGTAACCATTTTTAAACAAATTAAATATACGGGATTTAAACAAATTAAAACAAACTGATATATCATAACAAACAAAATAGAAATTTTGTAAGCACATTCCAGAGTGTCCACAATTTGCAGCCATGTTTGTTACCTTAAATGTGAAAGTCACAAAATTCCAAGAAAAACATCATAGGTTAACTAGTATTTCTGACTTAAATGATATGTCTTATTTCTCAACTGCATGATATGTATCTGGAAATCGCTTTTTTCAAAGTGCATGTTCCCAGGGAACTGAACCACAATTCTCTACCAGTTAAGCTCAGGAACATATGGTCATATCCTACTTGGTCATATCCTACAGACACCATAAACATCTCACCTCCCAGCGGCTGAAATCTGCTGTTTTGGTATGAACAAATCACCGAAATACCTTTTAACAAGCATTTGCGATCCTCAGAGAGCATTACATAATTATTTTATCCTGTGCCTGGCAGAGAAAAGCTGTGGCACGCTGAGAGCTACATGGTAGCTGTTAACAGGTTAACCCATACCTAAAAATACAGATTGTACAGACAGGAAGCTGTTCCCATTGACTTACTCCTTCAGTCTGACTCATAGCAGAAAATCTGAACAACTAACACAACAGCAGAGAGAAGAGTTTCAATATGACCGAACTGAGCAAGCTGAGGTGTATAGGCTATCTTTATGCATTTTAGGAGATAAACCCACCAGTGTCACATTTGAAAAGCAAAATCACAAGTCATGTGCTCTGTTATGGCAACACAGACACGTATGATATGGCTGAGATTACAAATCACAAGTCAAGTCAGTAGAAAAGTAACTACGCATTCAACTGTGCCCCGTGCCCTCTCTATTTGCACAAACAAATGCTTCCCTACTTTCATAAACACACATGCACACCCACCCCTACCTGTGCACACTCATACACAGAGTGTGACCCATTTAACGCATCAGTTAACTTCAACAAAACAAAGATACTCACTCGGTTCTTGCCACTGCAGGACATTCCTCCACAAATTTGATCCAAACTCAGAGAAACACTTTCTGTATCAGTCCACACACACCCTTTCCTGTAAGTCCCCCCTCTAAAGGAGGGGCATTTAAGGTGAACAAGTACCTATTGGCTAAGTCGTCTAAACTCAGAGCCGTTCTATAAACCACCCTTGACCAGGAAGAGGACTTCCTCACAAGAAAAAAAAAGCAGAAGAAAAAGTAGCATTAACCTTACAGACTGTAGAAAACACAATACGTTGCTGTGATTGGATCTGCCAACTGCTGCACAAGGGCTGCCTGAATAAGCAAAGCTGTGATTGGCTGTCGGAGATCATGTGACCGGATAGCTGCACACACTCTGCGAGTAGGTACACGCAGTTGCCAGTCAGCAGGTTTTTTATTTTTATTTTTTACATAGAGCTAAGGTGGAAATGGAACGGAGATCTTTGAGAGGAAAGAATGAGGGAAAAAAGAACACAGGTAGAGGACAAAAGTAAGCCAGAAAAATCCTACAATTATTTACAAGAAATGAGGAAAAAATGAAGAGAGAAATGCAAGTAAAAACGCAAGCTCGTCTCAGCCTGTACTGGTTTCCACCATCGGTGTGGAGCAGGTCTACACATCAAGTGCATTCAATTCCCTCAAAATCTCTTTTCAGGCCTTTTTTTGTAGTTTTCAGATTCTTAAAAAAGCAAATATTTCACTAACTCAAATTAAAACATTTAATTTGTCAAGAGGGAGGACACAATTCCGTGCTTGAGGAAAACGACATTCCTTTGACTGATTATGCTGTAACAATTGACCAAAAAATACAGAAATGTGTCAACACACAATGTGAATTTCCTATTGGAGGTCTATTATTTTAATTTCTTCTATGTAAAGCACTTTGAATTGCCATTGTGTATGAAATGTTCTATATAAATAAACTTGCCTTGCCTATTGAAACAGAAATCTGATGCATACTCATCTACTAAAAAAAAAAAAAAAATTCCATCATAACTTGAAGAAACGACACTCGAGGGATTACGCCATTGATGAAAACTGAAAAAAAATTCCATTACTTCTTACTAAATTTCATTACAAAATTCTTCTTAAACAGTTGGGAGTTGGTAAAGGCAATACATTTTTATATTCATTTTTAAAATGGAGTACATCACAAAGCACATAGTTGCCCTCAAAATGAACAGACATGGAATAAAAGTCACAAAACATCCCAAAAACTGAATGAGGTCAAAGCATATTACAGAGAAGATTCTTTACTTGACTGAGGTGTAATCATGTGACCTAGATGTGGCTGTTACCTGCTGAAGGGTGTGCCGTAGAATCGTCCCCTCTAAGGCATGAATCCACTTCTCCCGCTCATCTGCGTCACGGGCTGAGGGGAAAATATCCAAAAACACATCCATTAGTAATAAGCAGACAGACCGCAAACACACGGCGCATGAAATGGAGAGCGGAGAATGACTCTGCCGTGGAACTGTAAATGTGACAACGGTAACTACAGCTCTGTTGTCGTATCCGGCTTTCCTTAACGGAAACAGGTAGAGTTTCAAGAAGACAAGACAGGCTTGTAGCAAGTTAAACAGGAAATTAAACAAACACAAATTAAAGCCTCTGCTCTTGAGTAAAGAAATGGTAATGCTCATAATGGAGTTTCTTGTAGAAAAGAGGAATAACATTTCAGGACTAAAAAAAAAACAACACAACCTCTGCTCTTCAAAAGAACTAATCACGCATAAAACTGTAAAGTGTACATTTAAAGCAATGTCTGATAAAGATTCATGTTCATATGTTGTTCAAAACTGGATTTTATTCCTTCTATTGAACTTTATTCAATTGTTTACCTGATACTCTTGCAAGAATAAGATTTATGAGCTTGAGTAAAGAAGATGATTTTCAGTAAGTAGGCCTAATTACTTAAATTTGGTCTGTTTCTCTAAAAAAAAAGCTATCATATGACATTAGAAGACTTAAAATAAAAAGAAAGAGTTTTTTGCTGCTTTTTGGAGCTTGAGAGCCACTATTACCCATCCACTTTCTATGTAAACAAGTATGTGAAGATTCCTCAAAACATCTTCTATGCTCCATGACAGAAAGAAAACAATAAAGCATCAAATGACGAGAAAGAGTAAATAGCCAGGTTTAAAAAATTACTAATTGTTGTTCACAGCAAGTGGCAAATCAAACCTAAGGCTTGATCTGATGTTTGGCATGAGAAGGTACCACACAAAGTTCATAGACAGATATTAAGACTAAATCTCTCTCTATCTAATAGCCATTAAACATACATTTAATAACTTCCCAAGGGACTGAAAAACAGCACTGACAGCATGAGATATGAGACACAATGTGAGACACTTTGATGGATGAAGGTGCAAAGCTCAGCAGAAAATCTAAAATCACGACTCAAACCCCTAATTTGTGTGTATTGAGGCAACCTTATCGATGATCTAACAAGCTTTAGGCACATCAGCGTTACACATACACTGAATCGGTTAATAATCAATACACATTAGACAGAAATAGCAAAAAACACAAGTAGATGAGTATCTTCAAGAAGATAAGAGAACTTTTAGTTCCCTTTACCTGCTTGTAAAGTACAGCAGCGTTCGTTCGCACAGGACCACAAAAGCCATCCCACATCTATGGAACATGCTTGAAATCAATGTCCTAGATCCGTGTGAGTCCAAAACAAACATGGCCCCTCCCTGGGCTACTGGTGCGGGAGTGGAGATCACATGACGCATGATGCCAAGCTAACTCCTCTCGCTAGCCAATGAGGTTTCACTAGGAGAGGTAGTAGAGTTGATTACAAAACACTGCACTTGTCCGTTATTTGGCAATGAGGACATGCTAAAACTGACCACAACAACACCCTGAGTACAACATGAAATAAAAAGTATGAATAAAATGTTATAAATGACTAATAAAGTAATCCAAATCCAATCCAAAAATACATCAAAGAAATGCACACTTTAACTGCTGTCTACTTGAATTGAATGTGCCATGAGCAAATGCATGAGTGCTAACTTATGTCATCATCACATATTTTGTACAATGTAATTCAGTTTTTAGATGCTCTCCTCCTCATCTCTACCCTATATACTGAGAAAAACGTGGAGTGTGTCTCTGGAGAGCAATGGTGGACTTCAGAATGGAATGAGGGCACCTTATGCAATGTGACCTTCTAATGACACCCCAGCAGTATGCAAGAAAAAGAGAGAGACCTAAGCACTCAAACAAAATGTCTCATCATTTATCGAAGTCCATTTAAACCTAATCAACTTGAAAGGCATTTCTTCAGCACTAGCAGCTGATGTCAAACAGCGAGATGTCTCCACCAGACTTGCTACTGAGCTATATGATGGTAAAGAACAGTGAAACAAAGAGTTACAGTCAGAGGAGCCAAAAACAATTAGAGCATGTTGAGGATTATATATATATATATATATATATCATATATATATTTATTTATTCTGGCCAACACAAATAAGCAAATGTTTTTTTCATGTCATAGCCAATAAAATAATAAATGGCTGATGTTAAAATTATAAACACTAGCATTCAAAAGTTTGAGGTTGGTATAAAAGTCTCTTATGCTCACCAAGACTACATTTACTTATTATAGTAAAAACACTAATATTGTGAAATATTATTACAAATAACTGATTTCTATTTGAATATATTTTAAAATGTAATTTATTCCAGTGATGGCAAAGCTGAATTTTCAGCATCATTACTTTAGTCACACATTAGTCTTCAGTGTCACATGATCCTTCAGAAATCATTCTAATTTGCTGATTGGCTGCTCAAGGAAAAAATTATCATTGTTAAAAACAGTTGTCCTGCTTGATATTTTTTTGTGAAAACTATGATATATTTATTTTCAGGATGAATAGAAAGCAAAAAAACAAAAACAAATAGCATTTATTGGAAACAGAAATCTTTAGTAACAATGTAAAAGACTTTACTGTCACCTTAATGCATCTTTGATGAAAAATCGTTTAAAAAAAATAATAACCTTAAACTCTTAAATGGTAGTGTACTATTTTTTAAAACTAAAATCATCAAACTAAAATTTTAAATCAATGCTATGAGTGAATTTAGCCATTACAAGACTATAAAAAATTGGACAATCATTTAAAGATTTGATTTTAACATGATTATTAAAAATTTGTATTTTAAAGATCAACTTTAAGTGAGCATTACATTACATGTAAAAATATGGAAAATATAATTAGATGTCTAATATTAGCCGATACATTTCGAAAACTGACATCAATAAATAAATAAATAAAAAAGAACAGATTTATTGTGCATCCCTAATGTGTGCATCCATTGCAGTCTCCAGAAAACATAGTGTGCTGCTGCTGCCTTATATCTACAGTATGAAAAAGTGTCGGGCAAGATCTCCAAAATCCTGCGTTCCTGCAGTCTCTCCTAAACTCACTGCAGCTTCCATGTGACTCCCTGCATCATTCCCCTGCCAGCTCTGTCCTGCGGAAACACGAGAGTTTGACGACAGAGAGAAAAACACACACCAGCAGCTCATTCTTCCACCGTTCAACAGCTCCACGTCTTTTCTCCCTCTCTGTTATTTCTTTCCCCTCAGGAGCATGAATGCAAATGTTGATCCACTGCCAACAGGAGCTCAGTGTCTGAAGCTGGGAGCTTTTAAATGCTATCTGTTTTTTTCCCCTCTCCAGTCAAGTGTCTGAGAGGAAGACAGGTAGAGGCTTTTAGCTCAGAGAAAATAAAGGGGCTTTCAGGCAGGGCTGATACTGGGCCACAGAAGAGTATGATGAATTATGGATGGTCCTCTAAATAGCAAGTACAGTTCCTCTGCGGCCTGCATTGTGTGAACCTCTCCATACCCATCCTGACCGTTCAACCTAACCGCTAATTCTCAAATGTATCTTGCTGAATAGGGAGGTTAACTACATTCTTACATCTACAGATATGAAAGTTCAACCTTACATTGCTTTTATCATCCTGATAGTGCATTTCTAGAGTTTTACAATGTAATATTTAACAGCATGCTATTTGGTTTAAGCCCAGTTGGCAGCTTGATATAATCCTGATGATGTTTCATGACAAAACAAGAAAACCACAGCAAGGCTTCGCTTAGGTTTAATCTGAACACATCTCACTTTACAAATCACTCCCCCTCTACACTGACCAAAAACACAGCAAAATCACAACAATAATGTTTTGGTGTCACAAAGTCAAACTTATGCTGGACAACCAGCACAACCATCTAGATAGAAAAAGCTCTGCATCGACAGATGGTGAACAACGACAACAGACACGTTCGTCGGGTTTTGTAAGATCAGTGTGTTACCCTTGTTAGCATCTGTTGCCGTTGGTTGGTGCTTGTTTTCACAGACTGAACATGTTGAATTGGCATTTGTTGAGACTCGGAATGTCTGAGAAGTGACGTACTGTAATCCGGTGACTGTCGGTGTCGGTACATTGAAATAAGCCGTAAAACAACACAATGTCAAGGGACGTGTAAATCTCAAATCGATAAATCACATTAATAGACTATTGTGCAACAAACTGGTAAGCTCAGCCAACTGCAAAAGGCTGTAAAGACAACACTAAAGGAAATAGCTAAAGATCATGCAAATCACACAAACTCAAATCCAGCATCTATAGGCTTTTCTCAGAAGAAATCATTGTAGCAAACTGGTACCTTGAAAACACAATTTTGACCCTGACTCTCACAGATAGTCAATAAGAATTGACTGGAATTGTGGAATTAATGTGTCCTTGCTGATTAAAAGTATTCATTTATTTTTAAAAGAATGCTAATGTAAGTCAGGTCTTTGCGACACAAGAACATCTATCATTCATTGAGGCCACTTTAAAGTAATGAAAAGAACATTTCTATGAAAAACAAACATTTTACTGTTCTATTCGTATAATGTGAGTATTTACATTTAATACAATAAATGAAAGGGAACACAATCTGTGTGCATGCCATCTGAGACTAGTAGGTATAATATTAATAATAACAACAATATTCAAATCTTCATTTGCTCATGTCCACAACAAAATATACAACTTTACTCAAGAAAATACCATTCTGAACCCAACATGGCACTCTAACCTTAAAGAAAATGCCATAAATAACTAAGCAACTTGTGCTGCAATTCCGGTCCATTGAAATCAGGAGGAACAAAACCATTTCCGCTGTGGGGTAAATGACTCCTGCAGAAATAGCGATAGGAGAACTGATAGGATGAGTCCCTGAGGATCTAGAGAGGTGGATGGTATGAAGAAATTGTTGAAACCGAAGCCTGCGCTACACACTCATAGAAATACACTATGTAAACGCACAACAGGAAATCAGACATGGCAGGTCGAGTTATGTTATCCCACAGTTTAAAAAAATAAAAGAATTGGATTGGCATATCATAGCACAACTGACATAATACTCCAGAGGTCGGCAATGAATTTTACAGGTCAAAGTGAAAATTAATAAAGAGAAAAAGAATACCTCCATTCCGATATGAGCGAGAAAGCAACAAGACTGATCGCGGGGTGGAATGAGCCTAAAATGATCACTGATGAATAGAAATTATAATCTAAAAATACTATATATGGTCCCGCCAGGTACGCATTTTCAAAACCTGTAACTCTTGAGAACGAATAACACGCTCAAAGTAAATACTACCAGCCAACTCCATTTGTAAATAAATCAAGCATGCTCGAGACTAAACAAAGCAAACTGCAATAATAAACGGTCACTCCGGAAGATGCAATCAGACGAGTCCCAGACCTTACCCTTCTTACTGTAAAGCCACAGCATACAGTGTCGGAACATAGCAGTGGGTGAGGGCATGGGGAGAGTGAACGCACCCCCGGCAGGGCGGATGCGAAGGGGAGGTGGAGGAGGACAGATGAGCCAGTGAGAGAAGGTGGAGGCTAGAGGCTAAAAACCTGGAGCTCAGCAGCCTTGCGTAACTCTGCGGTGACACTGTCAGTTCTCCCCCGTTTCTCCAAGAGTTGTCCCAGCTCCAGCAGAAATTCAATCCGAGAGCTTCCGAACTCAATTCTTAAAGCTATGAAATCTGCAGATGTCCCGGTCCGTGGTCGCAAGAGATAAGCCAGACAAATGCACCAGGCCTAATGGATGTGGATTGAGAGCGCGCGACTGATGCGAGTTAAGTGTGGGTCGTGTTTGCATTAGAACGCTGGTTACTGATGTCATAATCCTCTTTAAAATCAAAATGAAAAAGAGCATGTGGGGGAGAATGAGTAAGCAAGAGCAAAAATAAACAGAGTGGAAAGAGGAGAGGAGGGACGAGGAGCATGGAGAGAGAGAGAGAGAGGGAGAGAGAGAGAGAGAGAGCAAGACAGACAAGGCACACGTGATGGCCGCACTTTAAACATTGGTTAAAAGCATCACGGCGAGAGGTGCCAAAGAACAGAAGATGAGAGAGGAGATGGACGAGACAAAGCCCCTGAAGAACAAGAGAACGGAGACCTCACCCTGAAAATGGAAAGTCTTCTGGTCCACGGTAATGGTGAAAGTGCTGTCGTCCTCGTCATCGATTCCTATCACAGCTCCCTGCAAAAAAGAAACGCAGCGAAAGCCATTCAGACTGAGGGACACGTCATTCCCTGCTCTCTCTTTCTCTACGTTTCCTCTGCCTCACTCCCTTACGCACATGAGGAGAGAAGAAAAGGGGTGGGAAAGAATGGGTGGAGTAAGGGAGATAAAAAGAAAGAAAGGGAGAGGGGAACAAGGCAGAAAGGGAGGGAAAAAGAAAAGAGAGAAAGAGGAAGGAGATGTAAATTGAGAAAGGAGGACAGAGAGAGAGAGAGAGAGAAACTGCAGCACATTCTGTAAGTATTCCAGGACCAGAGGAAAAACATGCGACTATTAACTCTTTCATCCCTTTTGAACTACCACAACAGATATATAATAACATAAAACATTAAAGAGAGTGGCCTGAAATGATGCCAGGGGTTTATTAAAGAAAACGCTGAAAATATAAATGAAATTAGGCTACATTTTAACTTTAAATACAGATGTACCAAGCAGTGCTTTTACTGGTAACTGAGAGGAAGAGAGCAAGAACGGCTCACAGCAGATCAGACCACAGGCCTTGAGAAAAATAAGCCAACGCCCAAAGCATTTTTAACGTCTGGTTAAATTTAAGTTGACTCGCTCTCAGACAAGAATCAATATCTTATTTACGACATTAATTAAAGCTGTGCAATACAATGACATTACAGGAGATACACAAAACCCTTTAATAACAAACACTTGTCAGAAATTTCAGCCATCTAAAATGAAGCATTACTTTTGGCATTATAGGGATTAGGAACATAAAACGTCCAATAATGTATTTTACTGTCTCTAGTGTTTTAAAGCAGTAGACTACGACTAAAATACTAACAATACCATGTAGCCTTAAGTTTAACACATTAATTCTATTCTCTATATTATAACAATTCTCCTCTGCATTAAATCTACACATTTCATGATTGTCCTCTGCATATTAAGATGAAGAGTGTGCCATCTGCTGGTGAAGAGTTTTCACAGCATTGTGTTTAATAGGTGACATTTCACTCACCTCATGAACAAGACGCATATAAACACTGGTTTGTGTGAGGTTCTAATAATTCCAGTCAAACAAATCTTAATGCTAAACTATATAAAGACCTTATGCAACATTTTTGGGAAGGGCCTTTGTTGTTCTAATATCAGAATGCTCCTGTATACTAAGTGAGGCCTACATAGAAATGTATGACTAAATCTGATGTCGAAGAACTGCACAGTTCTGCACAAAACCCAGACCTAAACCCCAATTATTAGACACCGTAGGGACTCACTAATAGATGCATTCTAGCTCTATTAAAAATATAATGTATTAGCCATAAAATCATGTCACATACTTATTGGAAATTCTTCATCCATGCTATAATATCCTGATGGCAGATTCTCAAGGGCAGCCAGGGTGAAATTAATAGTATAGCCAAACAAGAATAATAGTCAGAATGAGGACAAGCACAGACATGAGTTAATCACTGAAATGATGGACAGGTAAAAAAGGAGTGAGGCCAGATTCAACCTAGTCCTGCTTTAACAATAAAGAAAGCTTCTCACCCGAAGTCGCACACAGCCTCTTCTGGAGCCACGCATCATCTTGTCCTTGGACTGAAGGAGGAGACAGAGTGATAAAAAGAGCGGTTTGATTAATGACCAACACAGTGCTGAAATACTTCAAAGTCTCATTTTGATGAAGGTCGAAGGAAGGAATAAGGTCTCATTTGACGAAGAAGATTAAAAAAAAAATCACAAATTGATATGTTGGGTCAAAGACCATACATGCAGTAATAACCAACCAGGATTTTAAAATATACAGTATAAAAATGGCAGCACGTTTAACGTTTTAATATGACATCCTTTATATTATATTATTTGATAATACTTCTTAAATTATTCATATAATTATATGGTAGTACACTGGAAAGTTAGACTAAATGGGGTACTAGAATAAAGACACACAATAAATATAATTGTACATATTTACATATATATATATATATATATATATATATATATGAATGTGTGTGTGTATTAAGGTGAAGGTATATACGTATATATGATATGAAAGTATCACTTTCAGCTTTATATGTTTGTCAGTTGCCATTCAGTTCGAGTTGTTGTGTTTTGATTATGTGCAGTATTAGCGTCAGAGTAAACCAGGAGGATAGTAGAGATGATTTTTACCCATTTAACATTTATTGACAGTGTCAATAACCAATCAATGGCTGAAAAAGAACTATGCCTTACATGAGAGCTCTAGCTGTGGATGATTTACTGACAGCAACAGCAGCTCTTAGCTTAGCTCACGTTATTTATCTTGTGTTTGAACATTCTAGATGTTTTCGGATGCTAGACATTGTAGAAATGAAAGCTAGACATATGCGTTAACACATTTAATACCCTGCAGCTAATGCGTTAAAAACAGCGTTCACATGTGGACGCCTCAACCCTTCAAAATGTGCCAACTAAACTATACTACTGTAAGCATTTTTTTCCAAGGGAGGTGTCCTTCCTGTTGGCAACACAACACATCGAGTCTAACTGATCATTGGCTAATGGCTTCCCCTGCAAAGCCTGGATTGGCTGAAGTCGCAGTCACTCAAGCAAACCCCGCCCTAACCAGCTGAGATTCCCAACTCCTGACAGGCCTGCAAGTGCTCGTTTCCCTTCCTATTAAACGATAGTAGAACGGGCCACTAAGCGACCAACCCTCTCTCATATCTCGCAGCCGTTCAAGAAAGACTTACAGTATAATATGACAGCAACCCGGCGTTATAGTCCAGTACGAACCAGCGGTACTGCCACCCCTTCATAACGTTAGTCCATTTGCTCAGCGGCCCCTCCATGATGGACGCCATTTTTACACTTTGCCTGAGTGCTCGCGGGGAGGAGTAGTGGGAGTAGTGCGCGCCGCGGCAGGAAAAAACGTGCGTCTGACGTCACATGCTGAACTATGGTTTACTTTAATAACAAGTCATTACAAGGACGACTTCTGGAAATAATAACTTGGATGTTACATATGTGCAATGTATAATGCTTGTATATTGACTTTTGAACAAAGCGGCACAAAATGAATATTAGTAATATAATAACAGGTCAAACTCTTACAGTCTATGGTCAAACTGTGTAAATTTAATAGAATGAAAACTATAAGCTATGCATAGCCTATGTTAAATGTAATAAACTGGAAGGTCTGGGGAATTTGTGACAAATACTGTTTAAAATACTTTATTTTTCATGGTAGCAAGGTTAAATGTGGATAGTCTTGTGATTTTTGTTTAGTCAAAGATAAGTCTGTTATAGTTTTAGGCTGTGTGAAACTGTTAGCCTATCTGTATCTGCACTTTTTATACTAAGAGCAATATAGACAGTTTGTTTTGTTTTCTTTTACACAATAGAATGGCCAAATTTTACATGCGTAGGCTACTTCTGAAAGCCAAAGAATATGCCTATTTGGAAATTATAAAAAAAATAAACTCTTTATATGCATTAAAAATGCATTACTTGAAGCATGGTGATTTGTATACTCCTTCTGCATATTAAGATTGATAATAAAGAACTAGAAACAAGGATATTTTATGGCATA
>JAPMNU011397483.1:0-14545 GCA_029874995.1 Alburnus alburnus
AGATAGATAGATAGATAGATAGATAGATAGATAGATAGATAGATAGATAGATAGATAGATAGATAGATAGATAGATTTCCTTTCCTGCTGCTCAAACAGTAGAGCATTGGCGCTTGCGATGCCAAGGTCATGGATTTGATTCCCAGGGAAAGCAAGAACTGAGAACTGATAAGAATGTAAAATATGTGCCTTGAAATGCAATGGAAGTCGCTTCAAAGCGTCTGCCGAATGCATAAATTGTAAATGTAGATAGATAGATGCATTAAAAAGCCAGACCTGTCAGGACAAGACAGAATATGTATTTATAACAATTAGATCATTGTAGATCAGCTGCAGATAAGTGGATGCTTATAGTTGTTGCGGTCGGAAACAACATAATTGTGAGCTCTGACGCACAACATTGAACGCAATACTTTCTCACCCAGTGAAATGAGAGGCTGTGGCCTCTCCCACAAATATTTATCCATTGTGATTGACAACGTGAAGTCGTCCTCAACAGTGTTTGCTCTTGTTTATCTCTAAGGTTCCCGATTCCCTACCAAACTGCTTCTACCACTTAAGTCAGACAGATTCTTTACATCTAATGACCAAGTTCATCTGGAGGCAGCGATCAAAGCTCTTGAATCTCAGGGTCATCAAACTCAGCGTGAATCCAGATATGCGACGAAACGATTACGACAGAAATTTCATCCAAGCCAATTAGGGTCAGCAACACAAGGATTCCTTTGTCCATTGGTCATTTGCATCTCAAACACACATATCAATCTCTACTTGTGTACACAGTGTTTACATGAGAGGCTGCATATAGTCCTTTTCACCTTAGATCTTTGTCCAAAAGAAAACATGGAGGATAGCAGGGGATGGGGAAATTATGAAAATCTGTTTATCTTATACATCAGCGATTCCCAGATGAATGGTTCTGTAACAATAGCAGGATTGATGAATATTGCACTCCCTCCAGCCTACTTTCATGACCAGCTCCTGGCGGGTTGCTCTGACTTGACATTAACCTTGAAGTCTTACGACAGGTCGTCAGGTTCGTCTCCCTCGCTTGTGTTTGGGTGTTGGGTTTGTAGTGTTTGCTACTATAGTTCAAGAGCTTTCTAACTTTCCAGAGCCGTCCGGGAGAGAGCCAGCAAAGTGTCATAATTATGCTTTTCAGCTCAGCCTAATTCATGTGATACGATGGATTGTTGTTTTTGGAAATTAAGTCCTCAAAGAACTTCAAGCAACAGGACATTACAAAAATATGCAGAGCCATAAAGTCTATAATATGCTATGCAGTTTATGTTTACAGGGACATAAATATGTATATTGGCAAAAGTTGCCAAGAAATCCTTGCCAGAGCAGAATAATCATTCACTTTTTGAAGATTATTTTGAGACGGCACATTTTATTTATTCTGCAAATCAATTATTTCCTACTTAAGCCGTGTTTGTAAAGCTTTTGTAATTGCTATGATGTTTCAGATCATTTTGGATAGAAAACATTTTACTTTTCACACCATAAACTAGATGCTTCCTTGTAATATCTTTTGGCTTTAGGGTCCCTTAGCAATAGACAATATTCTCACAATATCCTGCATCACTGAACTCATAACCCTTCATGTTCAACTTGTCAGCTGTTATGGCGAGAACGTTTGCAAAAGGTAAACTGCATTTATGAAAATACTACATCAGAATTCCTACTGATAACACCAGTGCCAAAGAGAACTTGATCCAAATGCGTTAATAATTGCTAGATAAGGCTCATTCAACATGAGATGAATGATGAGATATGGATATGTAATATTAAACCTGATCATTACTTCACTGAAGGTGTGGCTGCATACTTTACGATTGGCAAAAACGCAACAATCTCCAGAATATCCCAACACAGACCTCGGTTTATCAGCCATCACATAAAGCAAACCCCAGGAATGTCAGAGAGATAATTAGCATTCAAAACTATTGTGAATCAATAGCAGAATAAGATTGTAAATGTTATAGAAAACTATAAAAGACTCCTTTAGTTGATGGCAGCAGTAAAAGCCACACATGCTATGATCTCAGCAGCACGGCACTACATTCATTTTAGTCATTCAGTGAGTCAAGGTGGATTGTATGTTTCCGTCATTGTTGCAGCTTGGAATTGTAAACTGCCTCATCTGATTCATATGTTCCCCACAAATATTTACTCCCATCTGTGCACTGTGTACAAGCAGGAATTAAGCCAACAGACAATGAGCCTTAGAATGCAAACTTGGCTTGCAACGTCGTTATCCACGACAATGTATAACAGGATTGTAGCCAAAAATTCAATTACCACCTCTGCATTGAGTGTAAACGGGGAGCCGGTGGCCCGTTCTGAATGCACTCTCTGTGCACCAAGTCAACCTGTCTTTCTTGGACTTATAAGAGGTTTAAACTGTCTCATAAAGTGCATCCAGACTGTGTGCTACTTGGCTCAGAGTGCTGTAGACGTAAGGATAGTTTACTGTGGACATTACAGCAAACTTTCCAATCATTTTAAGATTGTTTTGTTGGTTTATCGCCACGGGCAACCACTCAAATCAACTTAATCAACAGTTCAGTCTAGATACACGCATAAAATAGAGTCCAAACATCTGAGAACACTAATGAAAATGCTTTATTTTTTTTTATTATTTTTTTTTACAAATTATATAAATGGAGCATTTCCAACTAATTATGAGCATCACTTTGAGTAGAAAAAAAGAAAAATATTTTTTTTTTTTTAAATGACAAAAAACGTAGATTATATTACATCTAGAAAATTTGTTTGACTATTATTTTAAACCATGTTTGCAGTTAAACTTAAATTCACCCGTTTTCATTCGAATACACAAAATAGGATTAGCAGTCTTTCTCTCACACCACAAAATCGGAGAGTGAGCACATCCTTATATAAAAGCTCAAACAGTAGGGGCCTGCAGACTGGGCTTATGTTTTGACTAAAATGTAATGCAGAACTGTCAAGTGGGTCAGCAACGGGTTTCACTAGCAGGGATCAGATGCATGTGCAGAGATTACATTTAAAGGCTTATGAACTTTCTGCATTCCGGGCCAGCTGTGACAGAAACAGCATTGCATCATCAAATTTAAAGTGTGTGCCTGAAAAATGACAGAATCATTTGCATCTTAGGTTGAAGCAGATGAAAACTAACCAAACAAAGGATGTACATTTTACATTATATATGGGTGGCAACAACACGAGTAGGATAAATAATGATATAGTAACAAAGAAATGTTGGAAACACATCTAGAACCTGTGAAAACACCGATCAGGCATTACATTATGTCCCCCTTCCTAATATTGTGTTGGTCCCCCTTTTGCTGCCAAAACAGCCCTGACCCGTCGAGCAGATCCTTTAAGTCCTGTAAGTTGTGAGGTGGGGCCTCCATGGATCGGACTTGTTTGTTCATCCCATCCTACAGATGCTCGGTGGGATTGAGATCTGGGGAATTTGGAGGCCAAGTCAATACCTTAAACTCGTTGTTGTGTTCCTCAAACCATTCCTGAACCAAGACGCACCCGGCAATCCACGTGATGTAAAAGAAAACGTGATTCATCAGACCATGCAGGCCACCTTCTTCCATTGCTCCGTGGTCAGGTTCTGATGCTCACGTGCCAACTGTTGGCTGTTTGGCAGTGGACATGGGTCAGCATGGGCACCCTGACTGGTCTGCAGCTATGTAGCCCCATACGCAACAGACTGCCATGCACTGTGTATTCTGACACCTTTCTATCAGAACCAGCATTAACTTCTTGAGCAATTTAAGCTACAGTAGATCGTCTGTTGGATCGGACCACACGGGCCAGCCTTCGCTCCCCACATGCATCAATGAGCCATGGCCACCCATGACCCTGTTGCCGGTTCACCACTGTTCCTTCCTTGGACCACTTTTGATAGATACTGACCACTGCAGACCGGGAACACCCCTAAAGAGCTGCGGTTTTGGAGATGCTCTGACCCAGTCGTCTAGCCATCACAGTTTGGCCCTTGTCAAACTCACTTAAATCCTTAGGCTCGCTCATTTTTCCCGCTTTGAACACATCAACTTTAAGGACAAAATGTTCATTTGCTTGCCCAATATATCCCACCCTCTAACCGTAATGAAAAGATAATCAGTGTTATTCACTTCACCTGTCAGTGGTCAAAATGTTATGCCTGATCTGTATATATAACAGACTATTTAACAAGCTGAGAAAATGAGCACCACAAAGAGAACCTTTTCATGATAAAAACACATTTCTACCAGAATACTTAAAAACTGCCTGGAGATCTTAGAAGCAGTGCAACTTATTTTTCTAAAGTTTCTCATGCAGAATTATTTAGCTCCAAATATCAAGGCATCAAATACCTCATTTTTTTTAACAAAAGTTTACACACAATGCAGTATTCAAAAGTCACTTGTTCAGTAAGAAAACAATACTTTGAAAAAGTACTTTTCCTAATATCACCACCTTTGAATTATGACCTTAAATCCTTAAGACCTTACATATTAGAGCAATAATCAGCTTTGGTGGTAATCAGTGATTACAGCTCAACGGTAAAACTGCACACCAAAAAAAAAAAAAACAATGTGCCAAAAAGTTCAAAGCACCCAGATGCATCATTAGGAATTTGTTTGCTAAGCTTGAGAAAAGAAAAACATGTAGATCTTTCACAACCAAGTCGAGGAAATAGGCGCCACATTCATCCTTTTCCTTGAGTGCTAAAGTTGTGGACTGTCAAGGACTTTGGCTCGCCACAAGCCCAGTGTGGCTGCATTTTTGCAAATGAGAGACCTCCTGCAAATTTCCTCGAAATGTTGGCGTGGAGTTTCTCTACGCTTATGTGTATTTTGTATTGTTTGTCTTGAGCGTGCCAATTGTGTTATTTGCTGGACAGTCTGTGTAAACTCTGTGGTCTGAACATGAGGATAGCAGGAAGTCTAAATTGGAGTCTAAATCTTGTTTTTCTGAGTATATGTTCAGAAAGCAATTCAGTTATAATTAGTGAATTTCTGCACTCTGCATTTGATCTTTCATCCTCAAAGGGAGCGACTTTGAAACAAGAAAGATGCTTAAAAAAGAAAAAAATATCTTAAACTGGGATAAAGAATTAAGCTCTGATTCCAATCGTGCAAAAGTTATAAACACACCCGGGAGTGCTGGCAAAACTGAGTCATGGTGTGTAACACTAGATCGTTTCTTCATGGCTCACACCATTATCAAGGGAAAATCTACTGAAAGGGTGTTCGGGGATTTTCTTAGAAACAGTCGATAACTTACACAATATTTTTACAGTTGTACACTTTACCCGTCGTACCGAGCCGATTGCTGTTAAAGCTGTTGATTCTTTGCAAGCAGCACCTGTCCATAGGATAGCCAACATATAATATTCATTACAATGAAAGGTCACTGACGTACAGAAAATTTAAATAAACACAAGTTTTCTGGCTCCCAAGCACACTTGGCTGATTTTATCTATGGTTTTACGTACCCCTTCAACATTAGCTGAATTAGTACTTAAGCTAATTGTATTATTATTTCAAATAAAAAAACAACAGGATGGAGGATAATTGGATTAATACTGAAAATCTCCATAATCTCTGTAGCTCTGACGTAACTTAATCAGCAAAATTGACTTTTTTTCTGCTAACAACTTCTGGAGAAGAGATTACTACAATCAATTTATTTGCTGTTTGCATGTGTCCTGTTACCCTCACCGAACCATTGTTGAGCTTTAAAAGGACTATTTCACCTGAAAATATAAATTATGCATGTTTGCTTTCTCTCAGGTCATTCCAAACCTGTATGCCTGTGTTCTGTGGGAAAGAGGGGAAAAAAAATCAGAAAATTGTACTGGTTGCTCTTTGTCATGAAATTACCATACAACGAATGGAGACTGACACTTTCAAGATTGCAAGCTTTAAAAAGAGACACAACGCTCCATAAAAGTATTTAATATGACATAAAAGTCAGAAGATTAGTTATGACGACTGTGAATATTCAGGTTCTTCTGAAGCCATATATATTTAAACGATCTGAAATTGGCCATCACTAATTCTCCCATAAACTCTCAAGAATATGGCAAGGAGAGTTAAAGTTCATACATCTGAGATACTTTTATGGTACTTTTTCTTTTTTGAGAAATGAAACCTTCTAGTCCCAATTATAGATCAAGATTTAAAAAGGTTAGGAGAAAAACAAGATGGTTTCTATAAGCCTTGCAGAAAACTTTTCATGCAAAATGTCATTAAATGTACAAACTGCAAACCATTAAACATGGGATTCTCCAAAATGTATACTTGCCTAGCATGTTCCATTCAGCTTTATTGGACAAGAAATCTCTCCTGGTTTAATAAAAGACAAAGTGATACTGTATATGAGCAAGTCAATGACTGATTGGGATGTAGAGAGAAATTAAAGAAAACCAAAGTTATCGCAGCTTTTTGTTTCAATGCATTTTTTGTATTAAATGAGAGTGAATCTCATCCCATATTTTTTATGAGAGAAAATCCCCATCCCAAAGAAACCCAAAATCACAGGCTACTGTAGGCCTGTTGCCTTAATGTCTTTGGACATGGAGTAATTTGAAAGACTGGTATTGGCCTACCTGAAGGACATTTGATGATCCCCTGCAGTTTGCTTATCGGGTATTTGTGATATACTGAAAAAAAAAAGTTATATAGGTTTGAATGTGTGAATAAATGACAGAATTTAAAATTTTGGATGAACTAGCTATAACTGAAATGGTCTAATTTATGCTTGAGTTAAAAATATCCGTACCCACAAGCCATATTCACTGAAAGGAAACACTAAACCCAAACTCATGCAGAGAAATATAGGCTTTTGAATAGGTCTGAAAGAACTAAAATGGAAAGTGGAAAATCTCAGGAACCCTGTATCCTGTATTTGTGGCTGCCTGTGAGGGGGGTAGAATGTACAGGGTTGAGAGACAGCCGGGGGTGGGATAGTGTGTCTCCCCCCCCAAAAAAAACAAAAAAAACATGCATTTGGACGTTCTTTCCACTGAGAATAAACACTGTCTGGTGACCGCATAACTATAAACAGTGAAGCATACAGCTTTGCTGTAGCCCTTGCTATCATAAATGATGTAAATGCATGTCGTTTTTGTCCATTACAAATCCAGTAACACAAATAACCACCAAAACAGAGTGTTGCTTGAGAATAATGGCTTTTGGACCACTGCTCTATTGTTAAACATGTTACTGTAAGGTCCATCACTTCAGATTCAAGCCCTAGCCATATGCACTTCATATGCACAAAATCATGGCTGCGTTCCAGTCCAAAATTGTCATACCCTTCACTCGCTAACTTCCCTACGTCTCGTTTACTCGGATGTACGTCATTGCTTACGATGCACGAGAGCCCACTACTGGCGGAAACTGCAATGGGCTGAACTGGAACGTCCTAAGCCCTTGATCACTTGGAATCAGCTATTAAGTTGATTTATTATTTACATTTTTTCCCTTTAAGAATTTGTTTAATGCAGCATCCAAATGTAGATAGGTGTGTGTGGGTTGTTTTAAATTAAAAAAATATATAATTAATATATCATAGAGTTGTTTGCTGTGGTGGTGATTAGACGAGATTTGTGGTGACGTCACAATCGTACTGCATTGTGGGACATATAGGTGCCTGAAGTGTACAGTACATATGAAGTAGACTTGCTCCCTCGGTCAAAATCGAGGGAACAAGGGTCTGTCCTTATACACTTCCCTCGTCCACTTCACGAAGTGGAACGCACTTCAAAATGGCGGCGGGGATTCTCCCGAGGGGAAGTGCTTAGGGAAGTTCGCAAGTGCGTGTCTAAAAGTGGACTGAAACGCAGCATATGTTTTATTAACAAAGTTCGGGAGGAGCACGTTCAGATAATTAAACGTAATTAAACATATGTGTAGCACATTACGATAATCAAACCTAATTAGACACGAGTGGAGCACACTCTGTTAATCAACCCAATCAACGAGTTAAGAGATGTATGTATACAGCAAACTTGCCCTCCCCCCGGACTGCACGCCAAATACGCATAATCTTTACTCTGTTTAATTTATGTAAGTGTGAACTCGTGAATTGGTAATATATAATAGCAAGTACAAGATGGTCATTTTGAAAACTCATTCATTTTCATTAAGCCTGGTTAGCATGTTTGTATAAGATGGTCAAATAAATGTCATATGGAAACAGCTTTTTCCAGATTAGAAATATTATCCAAAAAATCCCACACACTCTACTGTTCAAAACTTTAGGGCCCATAAGATTTTCTATTTATTTTGTTTATATATAAAAACAATACTTTTGTTCCGCAAAGATGCATTAAATTGATCAAATTTTATATGTATTTATTAAAATATAGTTAAATTGACAGTAATGACTTTTACATCGTCACAAAAATATTAAAGGTATAGCGGAGGATCTTTCCGAATTTTAGATAAGTCCCGCCCTCTCCACTTTTTGAAAAGTTTGATTGATTCACCAGAATGATTGACAATTAGGAGGACCAATAGTATAGGGTATCCACCCGGAAGTAAAAAAATCCTCCGCTATACCTTTAAGCAGCAAAACTGATTTAAAAAGTCATCTTTCTTGAGTTCCAAATCCGCCTATTAGAATGATTTCTTAAGGATCACGTGACACTGAATTAATGATGATTATTGAAAAATAAAATTTTTTATTGTATTTTTGATCAAATAAATGGAGCCTTGGTAGGCATGAGAAAATTCTTTCCAAAAACTGACCTCAAACTTTTGAACAGTAGTGTACTGTAGCTTTTGTGCTATCAAAAATACACGGAGGCAGGATTGCAGTGTCAGAACAACAACAGTTTGTTTTTTATTGAACTAATGTGTCAGAAAGACGCATTAACCCAAGCCCCAAACTCTCATGAACACCTTCTTAAAGGGGACATGTCCAATATGCATGCGTGTCGGTGATGTGTGAATTATGTCAGTAGATCAGTGATGTGTGAGCTTGTATCTGCCCCTACAATACAGTATATAGACAGTTTGAGGCATTACTGCAGATCTTTACGCTGCATCATGAGCCATTTTTAGACTGGACAGCAGGACTGTGAGGAAATCAAAAAGCCATTTAAAAGACAATGACTATCCTTAGACTGCAAAATGGTTGAGAAATTGTATCTCTTTAATCCACAGCAATTTGAATCCCATAACCTTCTACTCAAAATGCAGTTTTCCTGGATGTACTGTGTTTTTAATGGGATATTTATCTATTGAGTCCAAAAATGGTGTACAATGATGTTTCTATAAACAAGGAAGATAAATTACTTTCTGATTTGAGTTCGGGGGCATAGAACTGTTACTCAGTGACACAATGTTTTTATTTTGTGGTCTTCGAGTCATAACTAAAACAAATGGTAGGCAGGCACAACGTGCCCATGCACAACTGAATCTTTAGACTCTTCCCAGTGCCCTGAGAGATTCCTGAAACGGGGAGAGGTTTTTTTAGTCCAAAATAAATATATGAGTTACATATATATATATATATATGTTTATATAAACACACTTTTTATTGGTAGGCTAAACTGTTATCTTGACAGCCAAAGGTTAACTGAAAACACAACGAAAAGGAAATGTTTAATTTGAACATATTTTCATATTTTCATGGTTTCTAGCATTTTCTTTCAAGCACTGAAAAGAGTACCCATAAAAAATGTTGCCTCAGCCAGTGGAATTGTTGGACAGTATTATAAAAATGAGTGATTTATATATCATTCAATCTCATATTTAGTAATACTTGTTTTATTTTTGTATTGTTTACTGTATGTTGCTATGCGATTACTGGGGGTGCTGGATGCTTTCTAGGGAGTTGCCTCCTTCAGTGTAAGTCAATGCCTTATCAGCTGTCATGCAAAAATTGTCTGATATATCAGACTTTAGAAAGTAACAGTAACAGTATATCATTTGTAGCACGAATGGTGCAAGATAAGTTATATAGTGAAGTTTAATACTTTAACCCTAAATATGAGCAATTATGATGGTGATGCTTGCCCTGCAAATGCCAGTGAGTGTGTTGAGAGCATTTTCAACAGCATTGCACCATGCCCTCACACTCAAGTTTCATTCTAGACTTGTTATCAAGTCCTCAATGGACAATCAAAATAATCTGGGCTTTCCACGTACGGCTATTTCGGAGGAATTCGACAGTTTCTGTGAAAGGATTTAAGTTTAACAGAAGTGTTTGCTGCATGCTGTGTACTCAGCAAACATAATGTCTCACCACACCAACACAGTCACAGTCTGTTTTGGAGCTGGACACTTAGTGACACACAAAATGTATTGAATGAGCAGGTAAAATACTCCCACGCCGCTCGCTTGGAGCACGAAAATGTGTTGAGAGGGCTGAGCTGACATTGTATGCTAGTGGAGTTTGTTATCAAGAGTCCATAGAATTACACGTCTGTCTGTGTCAAGCCATGTTTAGAAAGACATGTAATCCATGTCAAAACCTCAGGCTTATTTCTTACCACAATAGCAAAGAAAGATTTATAGAGAATTTATAAAATAATGTTAAATTTCACATTCCAGGTTTTTTGGCAGCACATAAGTCATCACAACATTTGTTATATTACAACATCATAAACCCCTACTGCAACCAATAAAACTGCTTTTATCCCACAAGAACGTTAATGCTTAAACTTCATTGATTTTGTGCATGATCTAAATGATTTTACATTGTTAAACAAAGGATATGCGATACTTCCAAGTGTCAAATCTCAGTGGATAGAGCAGAAAGCCTGTGCATGAGCAATGTTAGCTACTATATGAAACCACGGGAGACACTTCAACGGGATATGATCAACTGTTATGGGCCTTACATAACTTTGCATAACTTACAAAACCATTCTGGCTGGGGGAAAGTTCACAGTACCAAAACAAAGAAAGACCATAACCTTACATAATAATAAGAAACAGCTCAGGAAAATGACCGCCACGGAAGAAATATGATCCAAACACTTACGAAACATTTGACTTTTCCCTTATTTTTTTTTAGCAGCATGCATGCGACAGATGTCTATCCCCCCACCCCCCAGATTTCCAAGAAATCATTGATCGCTTGCTTTAATCTCTCTTGGTTTAATCTCTTTAATCTCTCAGTAATCAAGATGATCCTCCAGCACTCAGTGCCAGCTCATTACTATAGCACACTTTAGTATCTCGTGTGCTTTTCCCCCATATAATCCACATTGGAAAAAACTGAACATGAAGTGCCAGGTAAATTAAGCATTGATCAATACAGTGTTCCTGTTTGAGAACTCTTGCATCAAGAAGATGGGACAACTAAGTTTCTGCTGGAAGAGGAGCTGGTGAGGCCAGCAGAAGGTGCTTACCCTGTGGTCTGTGTTGGTCCTTGTGCCCCAGTAGAGGTATTGGAAAACAATACTGTCAGAAAAAAACAAAACAAAAAAAAGCACCGTCCTTCGGAAGAAAGTTAAACTGAGGTCCTAACTCTCTGTGGTCATAAAAAATCCCAGGATGTCCTTCAAAAAAGAGTAGGGGTGTAACGCCGCCATTCTAGCCAAACTTGCCCATTGGTCTCTTGTCCATCATCATGGCCTCTTAATCATCTCCATATAAATATTGATTGGCTTCATCACTCTGTCTACAACGAGAACAATGTCTCCCCTTTGCCTCCAGCCAGACATCAAATCTTCAGCAATCCAGACAGTCCTCGTTCGTACCATGACTTTTCTCCCTAAAGGAGATAACAGGTAAGCGTAAACACTGCCGCACAGCTGATTTCAACTTAATAACACAATCACCTGTTATAAAAAGTTCATAACAGAAGAGATCAGATCAAATGATCATGACAAACAGCAATGCTATCAGTCAGGATGTGCTAATGCTATACTAAGGTTAAGGCTGGGTAAAAAAAAAATTTGATTTCTTGATTTTAATCGACTCTCATTTTGAGAACCAATATTGATTCTTAAATCCCAAGAATCGATCTTTCAGTCTATGCTGTTTTCAGTTGATGAATGAAAAACTTTAGCGCACCTGAACTTTGTAGTGTGCCTCCCATCCAATAATTCGCAATAAGCTTTGTGCTTTGTTACTGCTGATTTGAAATGCCTCAGCTTTCGAATTCTGTCAAAATCTTGAAATTCAAACAATAAATAGCTATTGTTCTGGCTCTATTTAATGTGGCACGATGTGTAGCGCGTTCAAGCGAAGCTGCAGCACGAAGCCAACGTGAATCTTTTCCGCACTATTTTGCTAGTTACAGCACGAAATAAGCATGAATGAACATCAGAAGGTAAGTTGAAAAGTACAGTACAACTCACTGAAATCCATATTATATCTTGTGTAATCGCTCAAGATGTCAATAAAACAGCTTGTAAACAATGTCATGTAATGTTAGCCTGGCAAGCCAGACCCACATCAAGATGTTAGGTCTGGCAACTCACCATAGACATGGCTCAATCCGAGGGGCGGGATAAACGGCTGTCTTTCAAATTCCCTCTGCACGCAATAGGACAGCGCTTCAACCAACCAGAGCGTTTTCCCAACAGCGGAGCTAACGTTAGTTGATAGATTCAACTTTTGAATCCGGTCGGCAAAACTACGAACACATCTTCCTTTTTTAAGAATGACTTATGTGCCGTTCTTTGCTCATTTCTCAAAGAAAAACTCCAAGTCCTCCAGAGTCGCGGCCAAAGCCGATTCGAAAGACTGTTCTTCAGCAGCCGCCATTCTTTGTTTTCAAGTAGCAGGGAACCGTCGCAACTCTGTCGTCATTACATTAAGCCCGCCCCGTCTACTCTATACGCGACGTGATTGGCCTGACCCAATTTAGGTTTTTCCAGTACGAAAGTCAATGGAGATTTGCTGGACTACCCATGGCTGCAAAATAATTTTTGCTGCCGCTAGGGTGCGTCCCGATTTCTAGGCTAATGTAATGTTACATTCACCTCAGAAAAGCCATTCAATGTCCAAAAATGTGTTAGTCAGCTAGAAAAATTAACTTAGGAGCATTTTGATTAAAAAAATAATAATAAATAAATAAATACAATGTATTGCAAATTCATTGTATTTCTACTTAACCTGTTCTTCAATATTTTTTGCCATGTACTGTACCTGATAATAATCGTTATTAAATTGAATAGAAATTTAATTGCAAGATTGTGAATCGAAATCGAATCGTGAAATTTGTGTCAATGCCTAAAGGTTAAGTTTGACATAAACGTGTTGTTCGTGTTTTTTGTTTAAAGGAACACTATGTAACTTTTTTTTTTTTCAAAATTTACAGAATTTAATACTTCAATACATGAGTCAATACATCATCAATCCTTCTTCCAAAGCATGTTTTTGTCTAACCCTGATTCACTATGGTAAGCCTATAAGCATTTATATTTTAGGCCGGATGCAATGGTTTTTGTGAGAAATTACGTACATACGTCACTTGCCCTTGCATGTCTTGTTATATCTGTAAACAGAGAAAAGTTGCTCCAGCTACTTTGACACATGGTTTGAGAGTGGCATAGGTTAGTTGTCAGTTGCCACAATGAGTGAGAAAGGTTGACATGGAGCATGCTAAATCTCCAACCTCCGGGGAATCACTCTGCTGTCAACGTTGATGCGTCATTGCTGCCCGCTGCCCACTGCCCGCTGCCCGCCGCACGCCATTAATGTTAATCAAAGAACCAAGGGAACAGAGAAAATCACTGGCTGCTCTTGACTAAAGAACTTTTGTAACTTTAATAAGGATTAATCTGTACAATGTATGCAGTGCAGACTGTTTGATAACTTTATTAAATTTCTGTTTAATTATTTTCTACCTGTTAGACAGATAGGAAGGGCACAGGTTATATGACATTATTATGGGTTTATGTGAGGATTGTTTTAAGTTCACTTAAATTAAAGTTTGTTATTTTTTTTTTGAGCCTAATAATTGTTCAAATTGATAGCTTAAAATTACACTGTTGAATGGCTATAATTAATGTTTTAAATTGTTTGTTTTTTTTAATAAAGATAATAGATATACTGTAGAATAGAAGACAAAGTATTAGTATTAATTGATCAAGTGTTGCCGAAAAAGATGCGTCTTCAGCCATTTCTTGAAAATGGTCAAGGACTCAGCCGCTCTGGTTGAGTTGGGCAGGTCATTCCACCAGCATGGAACAGACCAGAAAAAGAGATTTTGTGCCTCTTTGAGATGGCACCACAAGATGACGTTCACTTGCAGAGCGCAAGTTTCTGGATGGCACGTAAGTCTGAAGTAATGAGTTTAGGTAGAAGGGAGCAGAGCCAGTGGTTGTTCTGTAGGCAAACGTCAGTGACTTGAATTTAATGAGAGTGGCAACTGGCAACCAGTGCAATTTTGTGAGAAGAGGAGTGACGTGTGCTCTCTTCGGCTCGTTTAAGACCACTATAGCTGCAGCATTTTGGATCAGTTGCAGAGGTTTGACAGTGCAAGCTGGAAGACCTACTAGGGGAGCATTACAATAGTCCAGTCTGGATAGAACAAGTGCTTGGACAAGGAGTTGTGTAGCATGCTCTGATAGGAAGGGCCTGAT
>JAPMNU011397545.1:0-11816 GCA_029874995.1 Alburnus alburnus
AAGTCATACAGGTTTGGAACAACTTGAGGGAGAGTAAATGATGACAGAATTTTCATTTTTGGGTGAACTATCCCTTTAAAGTCAAATGTGTGGAGATGCTATTCTTCTTCTGATCAGCCCAAGAAAGTATGTATTACAGTTCATGACAATGTTAGTCCTTTCAATTACCAGTAAGATAATTAACTCACCTCTGGCGTGTGTTCTGCCTGGTCGAGGTTAAGGAGTGAGACTGAAGTGGAGTCCTCAATATCCTATCAGGAAGGAATGTTTACACAGAAAGAATATATTAGCCATCCACGCTTTACAAAGGATTCACCATTGACTGCCACAAAAAAACAAGTAAGCCAAGTATCTTTCAGTTACAACATCATTCAACCCTCTTTTTAATAGTGGTATAAATGGAATGAAGTACACTTAAATCCAATGCCACATTTTTCCACAGGCATTTTGAGCACAGATTTTTGTGCACAGGAGTGCATTCTGGGTAGGATTGCATCAGCCATGCATAAGTTACTTGGAACGTAAAGTCCACACTACAGGCTCAGTAACTACTAGCTAGTTTGTAACTAACTCTGTACTTTATTTGGTTGCACCATTTGTTCAACGTAGCTAGTATGTCTTACGTTCTCTGTAAAGTAATGCTTGTAAAAACTAATATGGCATTTATCCTAAATCGTCCAATAGCAGTCTTTAAATTCATGAGCAGAAGTTGTTGAAATGCTGTGTATTTCTGTTTATTCTTGCTTTAACTTATTTTGGCTCATGGTCAGATCCAATACAGTTGGCTTCTTTATCTTTCAATCAACAAAAGTTTCTCTGCAAATTCAATTACACTGTGCCTTGTTTACAAAACGAAATGCTCCGAACAAACATATAATCCTCCGATGTGATCTGGGACATGAAGCGACTCAATTCTAAAGTCTATACAGAGACGCAAAAAAGCTGTTTAAACTGGACGCGTCAAAGCGAACATTCTTTCACTCTTCCATTTCTCCAGTTGTCAAGCAACTAGTGGGTATTTGCTTTTGACGTGATGCAAATGTCAGCCGATAAATAAACGAACGCCAGTGGGCGGGGCCTATAATGCGATATAACCATTCGTCGATCTCTTGCTCTGGCGGCAGTGATATGCAAATGTATTCACAGATCCTGCAATATCAAAACAAGTTGTTTTTGGAGCTTGATTAAATAAATGCTTTGTCTATAATGAGGAGGATGTTTTAAGATCATATGTCAAAAGATCATGACCCCTTTAAACAGTAGCATGCTATAATGGTCACATGATCTCATCATATTAAATTTTATTTTTAATGTACTTTGTTATCTTGGGAAAAATATATATTATTTTGCACTTTTAATCCAATTTTTGTAATGTTTTATTATTAAATTATTATTTGAATGAGTAAAGTGCATTGTATTGTGGGATACAATATGCAGCACAATGAGCTCAGGATGTTATACTGCTCATTTTGGCAAATGTATTAGGATATTTCATGCACACAGAAAATTAGAATACTGGAATGTATGTAAATTAATGGTCAAAAATTACAAAACTAGATCATTTTTTGGGATCAGCAAGAAAAAAAAAATAATTCAAAGAAAAAACAAAGAGAACTTTGCTTTCCAAGCACACTTTAAGTACTCCGATACCACAGCAAAAACTACTTTCCTAACTAATAAACTTCAAACATTATTAAAGGCAAGTGAACAGTCGGTAAAAAATAAGAACAAATTAAAAAAAAAATAAGAACAGTAATTAAATTCAAAACAACACTTGAATGTTGTTCACTGTATAAATTTAATATAGATTATTCTTTGTAAAAACTGTGTTTTTTGTGGTTTGATTAACATTAATGACATAGACAACAGCAGGTATTTATAGGCTGTTGTCACTTTAAGGCCTAATGCATGGATTCATAATAACGATACACATCCGTTTTCTTTCTCAACTGTTTACGTTCACTTAAGACATAACCGACTGTCTACTAGCCGAGACAGGTATTCTGACAATTTTGTGTGCATGTGTCCATCCAAGAGCAAGGAGACGTGAAAGAGGAATCAACCGTGGAGCTTGGTTTGTATGGATCACGGATCAACTACGTTCCGTTTAACCCCTAGTGTAAACATGTTATTCCAAATAGCCATGCTCACAGATTAGAATCATCTGGACTCACCTGATTGGACTCGGGGCTGTTGCTCCTACTGATTGGTTCTCCATGAGTTGGAGAGAGAGCTGAGAGAGGGGAAGTGGGCTCTTCAATTGAAGGGGGTGGGCTATACAGGGGACGTGACTGCAGGGAAGGCGTATCTGGATCATCCTCACTTTCGGCACCTTGATGGCAAAGCACCAAGTCCACAAGGTCCTCTTTCTCCCTAAGGATTCAAAGCATTCAAACAACTCAAAAACACTAATTATATGGTCATAATACACCCAATTATTAATAATGCTCACATACTGTTGCCTGTGTGAACGTACCTGCAGGTATCAGTGTTAATATTGCGTAATGTAAGGTACTGTCGCAAGTCCTTAACACGCAAACGCATGAGCTGTGGACGCTGGAATGAAGTGCCCTTCAGCAGCTGACAAGTTGTGCATCTGCGCTGGTTATCCTGAAGTACTGAGCACAGAGAACAAAAACTCTTCTGGCAGTCACAACAGATGTGCTACGGTGGAGAAAAAGAGGGAATTTGTGCTGAATCAAAATGACAAAAAGCAAGGCTGTAATAAAATTATAATCTCTCATCTCAAATGAAAGAGAAGACATGAAGATTGTGGATTATTGTCTAACTCTAGTATATATTTTGATAATGTCAGAAGGTAATTACTAACCTTGTAAAAAAAAATAAGTGTGCTTAATTGTACTGAATGCGCATTTGTCGTGTAAATTCAAATCTTAAAATTATATATTTTTTAAAAATGTACTTGCAGATAATAATGTTCATGAAGTTAAAGGCCACATGACGGTTTCTTAACACACTTAAGTGCACTTTAAAAAATATGCACTAGTTTGTAATAAGTAAAAATAAGAACTTAAATAAGAACTTAAGCTTTAAAGAAGTACACTTATTTTGATGTTACTTATTTTAAATGCTTGTCAGTACATTCGGCAGTATACTTTATCCATATTTTAAAGACAATAGAATTATTAAATTACATACAGAGAAGTCCTACTTAATTGAATATAATATAAAATAAAACTATGATACATTTTTATTGCAATTAAGTGTCTGAAAACATTACATTCAGTTTGCACTTAAGCGTGTTCTATTAAAGTATATCATTATAAAAGAAGTCATCTTTTTAAAAGTATGCTGCTAAACTGTTCTTCTTTTTCACAAAAAATAAAGGCCCCATGGAATCAAAAGGAGAGATTTGTGCATTTTAGTCTATGTATATTAAATTTAAGGTCATCTATATGTTGAAATTTGATGTATCTATGTATTTGTTTGCTGGATGACTAACATAACCTTGAGTCTAGAAACAAAGTTGAATTGAATATATGCCACTCTACCTATAAAATTGACAGAATAAAACTTTTTAGTAGATTTTAAAATGAAAATCAAAAGCTACATAGAATCTAAATGTCCCCTACCTTGACAGCACCTTAATATTTGTCCGGCTGTGATTTACTGTAAATTTTGTTTTACAATTCAAGCCGTCAACATGGTCCCAACTTACAGATTCAGTAGGAAATACGTCCACATCAAAAAGAAATTTGTGTTTGTGCAGCAATTTCATGGGGTCTTTAATAATAAATGCTTTTAGATTTAATGTGCGAATCAAATGAGATTGTATGGCAATGGCAGGTGTGCAGGTCTACCTACCCTTCTCCTAAAGACAGAGAAGGCCTGTCTACAGGACTGACACACCAGGCTGGTGTTGGTGGAGTTGGTAGGTGGGTATGTGGAGTACCCTGCAGTGGGAGCGAAACGAAACGGCCCCGCACCTGCCCCGAAACCTGGCTGCTGCCCTCTCACGGCCCCGGTACCCATCACTTCATTCAGCAGACCACAACATGATGCCCACATGGACGAGGCCCCCGCCTGCACGGAAAACAAATCACAAAAGACTTTAAAAACAAATGATGAGGTTTTCAAACCTTTGAGGTTGTATTAAGACTAGTGCTGTCAATCAAAAAAACAACAACAAATTTTTAGGTTCAGGTGTGGCTGTATCTAAATAGGTTCCCTTTTGCGTCTTATTATGCTTGAAAGGTTTTAAAGCACTTGAATAAATTATTGGCTGATCATAGGATAGGCCAACAAACATGCAGACCGTCTTCAGTCAGTCGCTCTCTCGCTTCGTGGAGTTGGTGAGTGAAACCCAGTGATAGTGTGATCACGTACTGCAATGCATGCTGGGTTAATTGCATTAAATTACAAAAAAAGGGGGCAAGGCCTGGTTGAGTTGTAATAGTAATGTGTTGAAACAGTGTGCAGTTATGTGCAGTAATTCGCAAGGGGAGTAACAGACATGCTCAAAGCAGTTGACCAATCACAACACATTGGTCCAGCCAGCCAATCAGAGCACACTGTGCTTTCCAACAAGGAGGCGTCACAGAGACTGGAAATAAACATAACGTTACTGGAAAACAGGGAACAGAGGTGCTGCAACATTTTAACTTATGTGAAAACTAATGTGTTTTTGAACATTCAACCGTGAAAACCTATTCTAGCAGACCACAGAAACAAAATCAAGATTTTGTAAAAGGGCATAATAGGTCCCCTTTAAACAGAAAATATTAATCACAGAAATGAACACGTTATTTTTGACAGCCCTAATTAAGACACATCTAATATGTCGAAAATTGCCATTGTGAGAGTGATACTGTCTTGTGCATGATAACAATGGTAAGTGTGAGCTGCTGTGCATCATTTCCCCATGCAGAATGTCCTGCCCAGAATTAGTTCCCATTGACTGGGATCAATCTCATTACAGATGGATGGGAATAGGGCTAAGCCATAACAAGGGATTAGTGTGCTTTAAATGACATCTGACTGCAGCTAGTGCTCTCACACTTAACAGAGAGTAACCATGGTGTTTCTATTTTCATGGGGAGCCAACAGGATAATCAACTCCCAATTGTCATTGTGTGACACAGTGAAGGATAGGTCCTGTTGCTGGGTCTCGCCTCCCAACAAATGAAAACATGAGAACAGAAGAGTTAAAAACAAACCAACATTACTGATCATTGCATCTAACAACTGAATACTGAGATGCACTACACACATTATATAACTGCAAGATGTTGACTATATAAAGGCATGAAAGATGTCATCAATGCACAAAATCACACAATACAAATAATGCATGACATGCTAAACTGGAAATCAGCTGTTACTTATCGAGCTGATAGCAAATGTAGCAGATTAGTAATGCTAGCCTGATGCACAGCCAACAGAGAAACAAGTTCAAAAACTAAACAAGCATTATGAAAAATGACTGTACCTTCATAGCAGCTCAAAGACACCACGGGAAGTCACCCAGCTGTATGTAAAGGCAGCCAGGCCATTGCTTACAAACGGCTAACTCTTCATTTCACAGTCGCTGTCTACAGCCGCACCAGGAGGATCGCTATGTGACTGTGATTAAGCGTTTTCAGCCAATCACAGTGGTGGATATCCTGTGACGCAATACCAACCAGCCAATCATCTCGTACCTACTGTAGTGCAGCGGAAGTTTGTGCACTTATATTAGAGTTTCTCCAGAGAATGTCTAATATGGTTTCTCATATGCTGTAGTTTATTACACTTCATGTAATGGATTCATTTGCTTTCATAATTTTAGCATTAACCCCAGACTAACTAGTTCGCATCCTAGAGCCTTATTATGTGTTGGACAGAATTATTAAATGAGCAGAAAGTTAGCGTTATCGCCATACAGAGTGATATTACAACATAAATAGTGGTTTAAGTATTTCTTGTGGTTTATCACTTATTAACACTTATTTTAAGGAATGTTTATTAACAGATTAATTGACTCAGATACTGAATAATTAATGAGTGTCACCTGAGTCACAGGTCACTGTTGCTGTTCCAACAGATGACAATCCATAATTCATCAGTAGTTTTGAGCTTTATTTTTAAAGCTTAGCTGTATAATTAGATTCAGAATTGTTGTTTAGTTGTATACGCTGTGTTGTCAAACTGTAAGCTAGATGTTGGTGAACCTCTTTAGTTTTTGTGCATAGTTTAAAAAAAATCCCCAGACTATCATGTCCCCTTCAGATTTACTGGACTTATGTACAAATGTGAAGGGTAAATGTATTTTGAAAAATGTAGGCATAGTCATCATCACTTGATAAAATCGACTGACATCATAAAAAAAATATAATTTGATGTGAAAAATAAATGTAAAAATCATTGGACATAATAAACACAAGCATATTAATTGGAAACAATAAGATTACAATATCATAAACTATTTATTCTTAAATTTTGTTCATGTATAATCATTTACATATAGTTAGTACGATTTTGAGTGTAAAATGAGTGTAATATCATGGAATATGTCATGTAAATATTCAATTTGCGACCTCTACTGTACGCAGATATATATAAAAAAATATTTGCGGACATCTGATTTAACAATTAAACATAGACTAAACTTATTTGTCTAAGGAATATTGATAATTAGCTGAAAACCTGTGAAATTATTAACTCTGTGTTGGAATACAGCGTAAACGTTGTTGTTATGGAATCGGAATCGATTTATCAGCACTCTGCAGCGCGTACTAAAACGAGTAGTATATTTTCACTGAATCTATTGAACCGTTTGGCAAAGCTGATTTTTACGATTTATCGTCGTCGGGTTGAATGTCTCGAGCATAGACATGTGATATCTATGGTCTCGAGTGTCACTGAACTGAAAACCGTCTTCTTCAAAGACACCCGACTCGTAACGGACTCGTTGAAACGAATTGTTCACAAGAACCGATACAAAGAACTGAATCGTAATTCTGAAACATAATCGATTCGTCTGTGCTCTACATTGCGTCCTGAAACGTAAACGGAACTGGAGGGTATTTTGAAGAAAAGTCTCCGGCTGATTGTTAGCAAATGATCCATGTGAATATATTCGAATATGTCCATGTTTGATTAATAACCTAACGCATCAAACAAAGTGGTTATGATTACAGATTTTCACATTGAAGAAAGGCTTCAAATCGCTATGACTGCATTTGAAACACCGTTGATGTTTTACCGTATTATCAAAAATAATGTAAGCTAGCTTACACATTACAGCATAGTTGTTGTTGTTTTTTATATTTAACTAGAGTATTTACTGCACCAATATACTTCATTGAATTGATCTTTGGGGAATATAAGTCAGTATAAAACAATATAAGTTTTTAAGGCAATGGCCAGTGTGCATGAAAGTCTGTATTTCAACCCCATGATGACAAATGGGGTTGTCCATGCCAATATCTTCGGTATAAAGGATTGGGTCACTCCATACAAGATCGCAGTGTTAACTTTATTATATGAGATGTCCACAACTAAACCAATGGCACTGCTAGAAAGAAGACGCCTGAACAAACTCATCCTGCCTTTACAACAGGTAACGTTATGTAGCATATGTTTTCTTGTAGGGATGTTTATGTTTAACGTTAATGACCCTTTAAAAAATAATGTAATGTTTTCAGACACTTAATTTTACTGCACATGTGTGATTTGTGTTTGTGATGACCAGGGTGCAGATTTGACCCTGGAGCAGTTTGTGAAGATAGTAGAGGAGTGCAGTCTTCGCATGGTCAATGCTGTTAAACTCAGGTACAGTGGGCTACTTATCTTTATAAAGAACTTTTCTACCTGGGTAGGTTTTTATATATTAATCGTACATATAATTATCACCTTCTGTTTTCAGGATTTTTTTAATGGCTGATGGAGAGTTGCAGGACATGGAGCACTTTTTTACTATCCTGCCAAATGCTTTCAGTGACTCGGAGGCTTTCAAAACTAGTGTTGTTGGTACGTATATGTGTTTGTTTCAGGGCCGTAACCAAAATGACCATCAAATATCTCCCAATTTAAAAGGTTAGTTCACCCAAAAATTAAAATTCTGTCATAATTTACTCACCCCTCATGTCGTTCCAAACCTGTAAGACTTTCATTCATATTTGGAACACAAATGAAGATATTTTTAATGAAATCTGAGAGATTTATGCCTCTCTATTGATAGTCCACACAACTGATACTTTGACGTTTCAAAAAGTTCATGAAGAGATCATTAAATTAATCCATATGAATTGAGCGGTTTAGTCTAAATTTTCTGAAAATACTCGATCGCTTTATATGATTAACAGATTGAATTTGGGTTTTTATTCACAAATTAACATTCATCAGTGCACACATCAGTTAGTTTGATGTGCGAGAACCAAAGGTGTTCGTTCTCGCGCATCAAGCAAGGATGGTTGAGCTTCTGTTTATATTCACTGTTTTTATGTGAATAAAAGCTTAAATTGAATCTGTTCATCATATAAAGTGATTGAATCTCTTCAGAAAATTTGGACTACATTGCTCAATTCATATGGATTAATTTTACAATCTCTTTATGAACGTTTTTGAAGCGTCGAAGTGTCAGTTGTGTAGATTGTCAATGGAGGGACAGAAATCTCTCAGATTTCATTTAAAATATCTTAATTTGTGTTTCGAAGATGAACAAAAGTCTTACGGGTTTGGAACGACATGAAGGTGAGTAATTGTTGACAATTTTTTTTTTCATTTTTGAACTAACCTTTTAAGAGTTCTGGGGCTGGATTTGTGAAAATCTTCTTAAGAAAAAAGTTCTTAAATTATATTATAAAATGTTTGTAAGTAAGTGTAATTCCTGAAAAATTCTTTCTTATGTAATGTATTCTTATAATATAATATTCCAAGAGTTTTCCATCTTTTTGGTGCCAGGGGCCTGCTAATATGATCATCCTCATGCTAGGAACCCCCACCCTAAAATTTATAAGACAGTTCTATATTTTTAAGTATAAAGACTTAATTAATACTGTGTAAATATTAATATAATAAATGTCAATTAGGTTACAGTGCGGTTTTTCTATTCTCTATAGTATGGTTATTAGTGTTATTTTTAAATTCATATTTTACAAGTGTTAATTAATTTAAATAATGTTTATTTGTTTTAGCTATTTTAATTTAAATGTATTTATTAATTGTAATCAATGTATTATTTTAATATAATTTATTTTAGTTAATTTGTTTAATCTTTATATATATATATATTTGAACTGCTTTTCTTTACATTTTTCCACCATTTGTCCACCTATTAACCCCTTTTAACTGAAGAATCATATGATGTAAAATGTGTCAGATAAGATCATGTTCTCCAATGAAGTACATTTATCACTTTCTAACCGTATAAAAGAGTGTTAAAAGGGGTTGTTTTGGGGAATACAAAATATATTATAATATATATTATAATATATATATCTTGATTTGTTTTTTCTCAAGTTAGAAAACATCTGTGATTCATGTGACAGATTCATCTGTGAACCTGAAGCCTTAATCTCTTTGTGTTTGTAGGTCTGTTCATGCGTCAGATGCTGCTGGCCTACAATAAACTGTCCTTCAGTCAGGTATATAAGCTGTACAAGTCCCTGCAGCAATACTGCCATCTTGGAAATCAGCTGGAGCTGTCGGCTCTGCCCGCTGAAGACATGGAGCTGACCGGCAATGAAGACCCCAGCGCCGACCGCATAGACAAAGATGAGCTGGACACTACATCTCTACACCAGTCCGAACTGAGGTCAGAGGGAATCATGTGTTACTTGTGTTATTACTGGAATCAGGGTTGTGTTATTGTGTTGGGGTCAGTTTGACCCGTATTCATACTCTTTATTTTTAGTAATTTAGTGACTATTTCTAATTTAGGGCCTTGAATGTGCATGCAAAGTTTTAACTCAAATGTGTTTTGAAAAGGCTGTACAAATTGTGTCAATTGTGTTAGGGATAAAATTGACCCCATTGGTTTTCATGCAATTCACCAAGAACCTGAAAAGAGTCAGGTTTAAAATGGATTGTATCCTGTCATTTATTGTAGCTGCTAGCTGGTCAAAGACTAAAATATGAAATGCATGAGAACTTCACTGTTTCTTCATCCACATCCACAGTTTCACAGTCAAAACATCTGTGAAAGGACGTTTTGGGTTATTAGTTTTTTGGATCTCATGCACTTGACTCTTGCAGGACTGATAAGAAGTGCAAGAAACCCATTTTACCATCACAAGGAGTTGAGAATCAGACTATTTACACAAAGTACAAACAGCAATAAATACTACTTACACAAAGTACAAATATTTTTAGATAGATACTGTTTATTCTTAGCTGTAGTTATTTGCTTCTCAGTGTGCAAATAGTTACTACAAGAATTCATGATATTTTCTGTGTCAATTCAGCTAATTTTGCAAAAAAAAATATGTGGGTCAAATTGACCCCTAAAATTATTAAATTTCTCACATATTTTTTTAGTCTCTGTCAAACTATAATAGATGTTTTCTGTTTTTCATGAATGTTTAGTGTTTTCCATAGTGTCTACTGTTGGCAATCTGCATGGAAACTAATGAGAAGTCAATTTGACCCCAACAAGCAGAGCGTTATTGGATAGGTATGGAACTGACTGTGGGGGTTATTTTCTGTTTTCATCAGATCTGATGAGACCCAAGGTCCTTTATCTCAGAAACAAGCAGAATACTTCCTTGCACGACAGGTTTGTTATAAACTAGAAGAGATTTGGCTTTCATAAACATAGCTGCCTATGATTCCTTTTGCCTTGTATGATTGCCATCTTGTTTTTTCCCAGGCGTACCTCCTTAAGAACGATGAAAACAAGGCCATGTCGCCTGCTAAGTTACAGGACGAGCTCAACAACATTCTCAAATTTAATCCTGACTTTGCCGAAGCTGTGAGCTGAACTCCTTCCTTTCAAGAAAGAGATGATTAATCTCTTTTCACTATAACTGAGCCTCTCTCTGTCTCTCCACAGCATTACCTCAGCTATCTGAACAGTATGCGAGTGCAGGACATCTTCATCTCCACTCACAGCCTCCTGCACTACTTCGACCGCCTCATTCTTTCCGGTGGAGAGGGGAAAAGCAATGGAGATGAAGGCTATGGCCGCAGTTTACGATACGCTGTCCTTAATCTGGCAACCTTGCACTGTCGTTTTGGACACTAGTGAGTATTAGTTGTCTAGATTATGTTTTGAGCACTACATTGTGTCAGGAGCATTTTATTTTTTCTGCAAAAATAAGTGGCAGGAAATCAGAATTTTAGCCTCTGAGTCTGAACTGAACTTGTTATATGACTAAAGCTGATTTCTATGGTTGTGTTTGTGCAGTCAACAGGCTGATTTGGCTCTGCAGGAAGCTATCCGCATCGCACAGGAAGCAAATGACCATGTGTGTCTCCAGCACTGTCTGGTAAGAACAGTTTCTCTCATTCCTTTCCTCTTAAATTTTAATGGTTATTAGAATTATCATAAACGTATGCAAATTCTACTTTACCCTTATGACCTTTCAGTGACATGCACTTTAACTATATATAATGTGTGTGTGTATAAACAGTGAGGAAAATAAGTATTTGAACACCCTGCTATTTTGCAGGTTCTCCCACTTAGAAATCATGGAGGGGTCTGAAATTGTCATCGTAGGTGCATGTCCACTGTGAGAGACATAATCTAAAAAAAAACAAATCCAGAAATCACAATATATGATTTTTAACTATTTATTTGTATGATAAAGCTGCAAATAAGTATTTGAACACCTGAGAAAATCAATGTTAATATTTGGTACAGTAGCCTTTGTTTG
>JAPMNU011397585.1:674-21040 GCA_029874995.1 Alburnus alburnus
CCTCTGGCCAAACTAAAATAGAAAGAATATTCTAAAACCCTAAAAACAGTTTTCACAATATTCATGTGTTCCTGTCTGATTAGACACCAGCACCTTTTAATGAAACCTATAAATGGAAATAGATCGCAAGCTTGTCAAGTGACGCCCTTAATGACCCTTGTGAGTAAACGGTAACCGCAGAGAGAGTGTAGTTGCAGGCATGTGTGCTTATTGTAAAGCCGATTCCATTGTAAGGAACGGCCAGCATCAGCAAATACTCCAGGCTTTGTCCTGCCCTATAGACGCTTTACCCACTGCAGCTGGACAAATTTGTTGTGGGTTGGATTTTCATGGAGGGGTTTAGAATACCGTTTGATGAAACCTAAAGCTTCTCATAAACGGCGGTTTCTCATGCTGCATCCATTATGTTTGTGTGTTTGTGGACAGATATGTGCATGTGTTTGCAACTCATCTAAATTAGTGCATAGTCATAAAGCATGCTATCTGATCCATGATGTAACAAGAAATTGGAACCACAAAACAATCCTGAAATGGGAAGTCCAGTAATTATTTACTTACATGTGCGTTCTCTCTGACTTCCCTGAAATCCTGGTCCACAATTAATTGGACAGTCATGGAGAACTAACCAAGCAATATATTTTTATATCTAGCCATATGTTTTATATTTACCGTCATGTACCACAGGAGAGGAAATAAGGCCTTTTTGAAATATCTGCATCCTGTCAGCCATATTTAGTGGTGCTTGTTGTAGCAGATATCACTATCTCTTATACTCTTCTCTCTTATTCTAAGTAGGCCTAATCTTTGGTGCATAAAGGCCCGGGTATACTTCATTTTCGTGTCGTGTCCACACAGTTTTTAAAGTATACTCTACCATGGATGAGCACACATGCACAGTACTATTGCTCTTCAATACTCTACAAGACGTTAGAGGGCAGCACAGAGTCGTGTCATTTACAGGACATTCGCTCTGAGGATAGAAGAACGAAAGTAGCAGATCCGCCATTGCATGCGAAGTTTAGAACTAGAAGTTCTAGAACCAAAACAAAAACGATGGAGAATGATGTGCTGCTTTGTTCACTGTTCTTCTTGTTTGCGCTGTTGCAAGCACACCGTCCACGTGGACAGATAAAACTAAATCTAGTGTGCATGTCAAACGCCTGTTTTTGCACATGCTATCAAATAGAGCATGCTTTGTGTTCAGCTAAGTGTTTCTCTTAAAATGTAAGTATATTTTGGCTGTACTATAAAACTGCCTTGTAACCACTTTAGCAATTAAACTTTAGCAAACACTTAGCAACCAACAGAACACCCAATCAACCACCTATAGAAAGACCATTACAACTAGAGAGATAATGCCATAGAAACCACCTAACCACACTGGAACCACCCAGAAGCCGTTTGCATTTGCTAAGGTGGTGTCGCTGGAAGGATCTCATGCATGTAAAAAAGGTTATTTCCCTCTATGTGTATCTGATTTCATGTCACATTTAGGAGTGTTGTTGGTACTCAGCCACCCTGAAGTTGTAAATATACCATAATAAACGTAAATCACAGATACCATTATGAGAGTGTTTACTGTAAACAAACATTTAGCTTTGTCTACTGGAATTTATGATCCCAGTGTTTGTGAGTAGTCTGAGGAGACATTCCCATACTTTACTGTTGCCACACTGTGGTATTATAAATAGGCTGTATTCATGAAACCTGGAGCCACCCTCATCTGTAAATGTCTTGAATCTTTGGCAGAACCAGAAACCATTGGCATATCTCGAATCTGGCCCTGTTGGTAGTATGGATAGGCACTTATCAGCATTCTTCATCTCTCTGCACTGGCTTCCACTCGCTGCTCACATCAAGTTCAAAGCACTGACGCTTGCTTACTGATCTACCCCTCAGCTCCCTCTTACTTTCACTCGCTTCCTACGAGTCTACATCCCTACCAGAAGCCTACGATCGGTCAATGAGCGACTTCCATCACAGAGAGCCACAAAATCACTTTCCAGAACATTCTCATTCACGGTTCCATGCCGGTGGAATGATCTCCCATCCCTCATCCGGGATGCAGAATCCCTGACAACATTCAGAAGACAACTGAAAACTTCTGTGAGCACTTAACCTCATAAAAAAAATTAAAAAAAATCTTTCCTTTTCCTTTAATCCTCCCTTGTCTGGCTTATGCTACTCTGAGCAATGCTTGAACTTTGTATTTTGAGCACTTCTTGCATTGTTTTTGCCTCTTCACAATGACTCGTTTCACTTAGTCCTCATTTGTAAGTCGCTTTGGACAAAGGCGTCTGCTAAATGACGAAATGGAAATTCTGGATGGATCCTTTAAGTCCCTTTAAAGTACACGTTATGCTCAATTAACTGAATTTATGGTGCATTGATTACCACAATAAATTATTTCAAATCTGTTAAAAAAGGCACCTACAATGGAAGTAAATGGGCCATTTTTGGAGGATTTAACAACAGAAAAAAATGAAATCAAAGCACTTACATTTATAATTCTTTTAAAGGGGACCTATTATGCAAAATTCATTTTTATATGGTCTTTGAAAATGAATGTGCCGGCAGTGTGTGTTCACAACCACCCTATGATGATAAAAACCCACCCACCAACTGTTTTTATTAACAAGCATATTGTTTGTCTTTAGGCTATACTACTAAAACAGTCGCTGTGTCCGAAAATGCCAACTTCCTTACTATATAGTATGCGAATAACAGTATACCAAAAAAGTAGTATGTCCAAATGCATAGTGTTCAAAAACCATTGGGCAAAAATGACCCGAATGACCTACTGTACTACTTCCACCAAGATTCGATGGACTCTTTATAATCCCATGCAGTGAATTCGAACACTGGCAGCATTTTAATGATACATAATCTGCCCCATTCACTTCCACTGTAAGAGCCTCACTGTAAAGGAAAGAAGGGACAAGTGGAAATCATTGTTTGTGTGTTATGCCACAAATCTTGTCAATTGAGCTTAACTTGTACCGAACCCAGAATATTCATTTAGAGTTCACAGATGGGATAGAGATCCGTCTTTCCTGTGAAGCTCCATGCATAAATCAGAAACAGGACTTACAATATTGCTTTGTTTTTGCTTCTCTGGTAGGGTTCCTTGCTTGTTTCCTTTTCCTTGGCAGGTCTCTCCCCCCTTAAGGCCAAAGCAAAGCTTTGTCCAGAACTACAAAGAACCAGTGAGAAACGTAACTGCACAAGTTTCCCCTTCCTTGATCTCTGTTTTTCCTGATCCTTTCATATGGACAGGATGTCACTACTGGAGACAACTCAACTAAATCAACCAATGATGGCTCAGCAAAACACAAATTAAAAGACGGAAACTGTAGGATGAAGCTTTGACTGTCTCATAAACCAAACTCTGACTCACTAAGTCCAAAACATCCCAACAAGTCTGGAAATAAAAAGAGGTTGAGGGAGCGAAGCAGATCATTTCATGTTATGTAACCGTAGCAGTTCTCTGCCACAAGTCATTGCTTTAATAAATCCATCCTGGTCTTATGCAAAAGTTTAACGGGGCAGGTGATCTGTTTAAGGTTTAGAACATTGCTCTGAGAACCTTGAGCTGACTCATTTCAGTCAGATCATACAGGGAAAGTCCCACTAACTCATCAACACTGAACCTGTTCTTGAAAACAGCACTGTGTGGACGTAAGAGAAGATGTTTACAGAGGGAAGTGACTGTCCTGGCCTTGTGCAACCTTTGTTATCTTGGACAACACCTTGGAGAGAAAAACACAGCTCTAGTCATTCTCGTGATTTCTGGTCAAATGCAGTGACGTTTTATTAGTAATGCTGTTTGGCTTTAGTCGAAGTGTTTCACAATCCCAGAATAGAATCTGCTGAGGTTGCCAATTCTTGCATTTGTTTGTGTGTTCCTCCCTGAAGCACGTAAACCTTTGTGAAAAGTGTGTTTGAAATTGAAATTTGTAGTTTTCAAGGCTGGGTTATGGATGATAATGTCACCTTTGTTTTTCTGATCTCTCTTGTGACTGCAGTTTTGAAAGTGGTAAATACTGCAAATGACAACTGATTTTGTGTAGAACAATTTTCTTTTACATATAAATCTGAAAAAAAAAAAAAAAAAACACGGCAAGATCCATGTTTAAAATCCCCCTGTAGTCCATCAATGTATCCCTTAAAACTCATCTTTGATCACCAAAATATATTTAAGTGTTTTTTCCTGGAAAAAAAAATTCTTCATGCCTTAAAATAGCTTGAATGTAACTCTACACTCTTGCCTTATTTAGTATACGCGGTTCAATGAATATGCAAATGAGCCCTGCCTCTACTCACTCACTCCAGCTCAGAGATCCACTTGTTGACGATCACACGTTGACCTGATTGGTTAAGGTAGTTTGTGACGTCAGAAACACCAGCGATTTCAAACCGTGTTCTTGAGACTGTCTTTGGTTCACTGCAGTTTTAAAGAGAAAATACTCAGCAATGGTGTTAACTTATGAATTTACAAATGGTTTGTCATAAAGCATATTTAAAACACCACATAGACATATAAACAATATTAAAACCTTGATTTTCACCACAGGTGGACTTTAAATTTAAATTTAGTTTAATTTTATGCCCACAAACGACAATTTCTTTTATTAAATAAGATTTGTTTTAGCTGTCACACGGCCTCATTTATAAAACGTGCATACACACAGATTTGAACTTAGTGTGCAAAAATCCACGACAACGTTCATATTTATAAGAACGGTTTTTGAAGTGGCAGAGACGCACTTTTCCTTGTGGCAGAGTTAGAGTACTGCAGGTATTTGGGAAATCTATGGAAATCGCCATTCTCAAGGAAAGGATTTGGACGTTAACTGCTGCTTATTTATATGTTAATGACATTAATTACAGGTGAAAATTTATAAAATCGTGCAAAAGTTGATTTATTTCAGAGTTATTCAACTTAAAAGGTGAAACTAATATATTATATAGATTCATTACATGCAAAGTGAGATATTTCAAGCCTTTGTTATAATGTTTATGATTATAGCTTACAGCTTATGAAAACCCCAAATTCAAAATCTCAAATTTAAAAAAAAAAATCCTAAACTGTAAGCCATAGTCATCAAAATTATAACAAATAAAGGCTTGAAATATCTCACTTTGCATGTAATGAGTCTATATAATATATTAGTTTCACCTTTTAAGTTGAATTACTGAAATAAATTAACTTTTGCACAATATTCGAATTTTTCGAGTTTCACCTGTAGGCTACTTTTGCAAGGTAGAGGCATTTGCACATATTTTTGTGCGTACACAGATCAAATGCTGGCCGGTTTCTACGCAACATTTCATAAATTAAGCACCAGATTACTCAATTTCCTATTGGAATAAATGAGTTTTGCTAGACAGATTATGCCAATCACCGCTTTTTAAGTGTCATTTCCTTTCTTTGTGTTGTAGGTGTTCTGTCACTTCCGGCTCATTTCAGTCCGTACACAGAGGGATGTCAGACGGGACTGGAGAGCAGAGAGGATGCGTACGCTGAACTGGAGCTGCGGACACTCGAGCAGGCTTTACTGGCCACATGTGTGGGCAGCATCTCAGAACTGAGTGAGTGTCTTGACTTCCTTCCTGTCGGTCTGCTACGTCTGATACTCGTGCTTTTATCCTCTCTCTCGTGTTCATTATGAAACATACTGAATCATTTACAACTCAGAAAGGTCACATTTAAGCTATAGCTTATGAGAAGATTATACACGCTGGAATCTTTCAGTGTGGAGCTTATTGCAAATGTCACATCCTTAATATCGAATGCAAAAATTGCTTTGTACTGTACTACAAAACTATATTTGTATTGGATTCAGTGTTAATAGTGCAAAATAATAGTGTATCAAGTAAAATAAACGGAAAAAGAACAAATGGACTAAAAATTATAATTATATGTATAAAAAACACATGAAAATAAATTGAAAAATCCAACCTAAAATTCATTTTTATATACTTATTTATATGCATATTATTTTGCAAATGTATCTAAACATATATATAAACAGTGCATATTTGTAAAATAATAAAATTACATACATATATACATATATATATCATTGTTATTATATAAATACATTATATTAAATTATAAAATGATATAAAATAAAAAGTTTAGTTATTGTCTCTACCTGTCATAGTGCTTGCATTGACACTCAACAGAGTCGAGATTGTAGCAAGTATCATATCGAGTAACAATTGCTTGGTGTTATCCCTGCAAACACAACATGGAAAAGGAGATAAAGCGGACACTGTTTATCTCTCTGACCCGATTAGCCTATTATTTTATGCTCTGGATAAACACCACCATGTTGTTCCCAAAGAGCAGGCATGTTTGCTTTCTAAACACAAAGTTCTGTGACGGAAATAAAGAAAAAACAAACAAAAAGAGGCTGGAAGTCAACTGAAAGTCTTGTGTATCTGTAATTCTAGATAATTCCTGTAGGATGTTATGGCGTTAATAAATACTCCTATAAGAATTGAATGAAGATGAAACGCTTTACCAGTCTCTCCTCTGACTTCATGATGCCTGACTCATCTCCACTGAAACCAAGCATGTCTGTCTCAACACGGTTCCCTTGATAAAAGCAACATCTGGTCTGGGGTTTATTGTTTGCTCTGGATATTATACAAGTGGAAAGCTGAACAAATGTAAAGTACAAAGATTACAGTTCCTTATTCAGCAGAGTCTGACTGTCGGTTCATTGTGCAATGTTTCGGTTCCCTCCTCACACAAGTTTACATTTGAAAATGGGATATTTCCCCTGCAGTTGAAGGAGGTCTTTGTTGGCATGGGCTGTCTTCCTCTGAGCTGTTTTACCTGTGTTTACTCATCATGCCACAGGCCCAGAGGTGGCAGGGCTGGCGTCTTTCCATTGGAAGGCACGGATTTCCTCCGGCAAAATCCTGAACACTTCGCTGCTTGTCTCCCACAGCACAAGGGCACGTTCATGCAGACCAAGCGTTCGGTTGGGCATTAGCAATCGCACACAAACTCTATGAATTCAGTGAGAGCTCTCTTTGTGCACCGCCTGTGAGGTTGGCACCTCCCCACGAGCTCTCGTGTAAGTTTGATCCAGTTGTACCCAGGAGATGTGGCGGACAGTGGGGCATCTGTACGTCTTCAGCTGCCCTGGAACCCTTGACACACATGGGGCATCTATACAACCGAAAATGGTGGATTTGGGCCCATAAAACAAATCTGGGTTTGCGAAAAATTTGCTGTTGTTTGTAGCCCTTTCAGTTGGAATTTGGTGGGGTGGTTGAAAGGGAAGAACCCCCTGATGTACTTCAAGTAAAATCAAAGAACAAACTGATGTGACGTAATTTTAAAGGGGACATATCATGAAAATCTGACATTTTCCATGTTTAAGAGCTATAATCGTGTGCATCTAGTAACCCGGAAAACGTGAAAAGTGACAACCAAGTAACTTTGTTTTGGTAAGCCTTTCTCTGCAAGCTTTGCAGACAAAAAATAAGCCGATCAGATTTCGCTCCCCTTCTAACGTAGGAAGGGAATCTTATTATAATATTACCGCCCCTTAATCTGCACATTCCCAGCAATGGCGCCGCCATTTGGTTTTGAGTTTGAGTAAAGCATGTAAACTGTTCTGTCGTTGCTGCACAGACGAGCACAGAACACTATTTGACCCCAAAAAATGGGTCTCATAAAGACCTCAGGGAACTGTGTCAACTTGTGTAAAAGTTAAACATGATGGTACATGCAGATGAGATGAATCAATGTGACTCCACAACAACTACATAATGTATCCACTAACCATTCAGAAACGTCCAGGTGCGTCTAAAAGTTCCAACCTCTTCCCGAGTCTCTCTGTAAGACTGCACTCGCTGAGATTTTGGATGAATGAGATTCGCGCGTTTTGTTATCACCGAAGTATCCAAAGCTTGTGTAAAGGATCGGCCCTATTCTGAACGGGGGCGGAGCAGCAGTTCATTTGCATTTAAAGGGACACACAAAAAAAAAACACCCAAAAAGGGTCAAATTTGACAAGCTATAATTAATGATCTGAGGGGTATTTTGAGCTGAAATTTCACATAAATCTATGGTGTCCCCAGAATTTGTCTATTACTTCTTGTGAAAAGGGGCATATTATTAGCCTGGCAAGCCTACATCAAGATGTTAGGTCTGGCAACTCACCATAGACACGGCTCAATCCGAGGGGCGGGATAAACGGCTGTCTTTCAAATTCCCTCTGCACGCAATAGGACAGCGCTTCAACCAACCAGAGCGTTTTCCCAAAAGAGGAGCTAACGTTAGTTGATAGATTCAACTTTTGAATCTGGCCGGCAAAACTACGAACACATCTTCCTTTTTTAAGAATGACTTAAGTGCCGTTCTTTGCTCTTTTCTCAAAGAAAAACTTAACTCCAAGTCCTCCAGAGTCGCGGCCAAAGCCGATTCAAAAGACTGTTCTCCAGCAGCAGCTCTTCTTTGTTTTCAAGTAGCAGGGAAACGTTGCAATGTCATCATTATGTTAAGCCCGCCCCGCCTACTCTATGCATGACATGATTGGCCTGACCTAATTTAGGTTTTTCCAGCACGAAAGTCAATGGAGAGTTGCTAGACTACCCTGGCTGCAAAATACACTTTGCTGCCGCTAGGGTGCGTCTAGATTTCTAGGCTAGCATAATATGTCACCTTTAAACAAAATCAGGGCAAAACAAAGTTTTATTTAGAGTTCGTTTCCGAAGCTTGAAACACCTTGCCAAAGCAAACCTTAGGTAAAAGGTTGCCTCGGCTGGTAAACACCTTCGAACTACCATTGGTCCGTGGTGATGATGTAATAGTCAGGTGTGGCTCTGAGGCTCCGCCCTCTTTGACATGGAAATCTTCTCCGATTAATTTCTTCTGTTCAGTTCGTTGAGATAAGATGCAAATAGAAACATGAACTCACTGGAGAGCTGCTTCAGAGTAGAAATTGAAGTTGCCATTCTAATTGAAAGTGACACTGTTTTTTATGTTAAATGCTGTAAAGCTGCTTGATTTTAAGCAATCTATTGTATAAAGTGCTATATAAATAAACGTGACGTGACTTGACTGGAGTGCCGAATTGCAGAGCTCATGCAAACATATCCACATCGCTATGATCAAATGCTTTCTTAACTGCTGTTTTCGCACCGCTGTCATTTTTGTTGTGTGTTTGTTTGTTGCATTATTGAGAGGAAAGTCCGCGGTCAGTCTGTGTCAGGATGTTCACTATATACCACTGCTTATGTTTTTCAAACTAATTACCGCTAAAAGAATGACAAAATGATCTTTTCTGTGAGTATATCAGGGCCTTTACATTGCAACAAGTATTACCACAAGCTTTCAGTATGTTGTATTTATATCCCCAGTCCAATCGCACTGATCTCAGCCTTCAGGGCAGGCATTAGTAGCAAAGCCCCAAACGTCCTGATTGTTTCATAAATTCTCTTAAGACACTTTGTAGGGCCTGGCAGAACACAATAGGGCCCCTATTGCTACAAGTTTGGCAAATTTCAGATGATAATAACAGAGGATTCTTCCTACTCACAAACCACTCTGTGGTTTGAAAATGAACCCAAGGGGTGATTACCACAAATTAAGTCTACATGTTCCCTTAAATGGAGTGACCAGCCCTCTACTTTGCTTCTCAAGTTAGCATAGACATGCATTGAAGGATATCTGTGTGTCCATATGTAGTTTAGTTAGTAATAGGACTGTTTCCAACCACATGTTGAGAATTACATTTTTATCGGACTCATGGTACAACAGTAGGATATTCTTATTTAGTTGAACTGTGTGAGATCCATAAAGGGAAAAAACAGCAGGTGGGCGTTTCATCCTCAGAGACGGATGAAATCTCTCCGAATATCTCTCTCACAGTCACATTCCACATATCTATGAAGGCCAACTTGTGGCTTTTGGTTTCAATAAGTGTCCAAGGACTTGTTAGCTTCTGCTTGAGGTTTGCTGATAATTTGATATCTGGGTCAATGACAAAGAAGAAAAAGGAAAGGAAAAATATGTAAAACATTTTTTTCATTATTATTCTAAAATAATTGTAACTGTTCTGATTCATTATTATCCATTATTTTCCAAACATTTTCAATATATTATTATTATTAAAATGATTTTATCCGTTATTATTATATTTGTGTGTCTTGGTGCAAGCATTCATAATCGTATCTCAAATTGATTTTTTTGACTCAATAGGTTGAAGCAAATGTATTGTCTTTTTCCTTTTTGTCTTTGATTGAAAAGCATCAATAAAAAGAGTTAAGCCAAAAATATATATTTTAAAGATAAAAAGTATTTTTTAAAATAATAATTCATGAATATCATTGTTTTTGGAAGGTTGCACCATTTGACATTTTACAACCTGAACTAACCCGGTCCATGTCGTAAAAATATGAATGAATGAATGAATGAATGAATGAATGAATGAATGAATGAATGAATGAATGAATGAATGAATGAATGAATGAATGAATGAATGAATGAATGAATGAATGAATGAATGAATGAATGAATGAATGAATGAATGAATGAATGAATGAATACATTTTTGTGTGTGTTTTATTATAAATACATTTTCTTTTTCTTCATGCTGGTTGCACCACATGACTTGGAATTGTGTAATGAGTAAACAAAAATTGTCATTGCTCAAACAATAATGCTAATACTGCTCAAACAATACAATATTGTGCCAGACTATAGTTTTTCTTTTTTTCTTTTGATAATTTAATTCTATTACTAAGGATTTTTCTTAATTATGTACCACACAGCCCAGAAAGGTAGTAAAGACATCATTAAAATAGTCCATGTCACTACAGTGGTTCAACATTAATGTTATGAAGCGACGAGAATACTTTTTGTGTTCAAAAAACCGAACAAAAATAAGGACCTCACAATTAAATATTTGACCTTATGCTCACGGAAAAAAAAGATAAATAATAAAAAACAAAAACATATTAATCATAGGCGAGGTGTATTCAAGTCATTGTAATGTACTACAAAGTGCATTTTTAATTAAATGAAATGAACATTTATTAGCCTGCTCTGAAGTGTCTGATTGGTCCATTGTTTGTCGTTATCATCAGGTGACCTGGTGTCACGGGCCATGCACCATATGCAGCGCCTCAGTTCTGTCCGGCACGGGCTCAGTCCGGCACGTCATGCCCGCCAGCAGCAGCAAGTGTCCTGGTCCCCGGACGCCCTCCACACGCTCTACTACTTCCTCCGATGCCCTCAGATGGAGTCCATGGAGAACCCCAACCTGGATCCGCCCAGGATGGCCCTGAGCAAAGAAAGGTGAGCCTCATTATTATTCCTCTCCCATTAATCCAGTCTCCAATTCACACAATGGGTGCTAAGCTAATTAACACCCCAAACCCCTGATGGCCCATTGATATGTAAGTAAGCTCTGTGAAATCCAAAAGCCTGAAGGTACTTTAAAGCTGTTAATGATATAGTAGAAATGTGAGGAGCTCCTCAAAACCCTTTTCCAGCTGCTGTTTCCTAAACGTTCGTTATATTTTGTTCTTAAAGAGAGGTTTGTTTTAAGCCTGGCTCATTAGCTGTCTGTCTTTCTACAAGGATGTCCTCAGGATATCACCTGCTTGCTAAAGGTAAATAAGAAGGTTTATGTTATGCAGGGTTCAGTTACATGTGTACTGTAAATATTAGCTCTTCACTGAGTTGCTCTTGGAAGGACGCCTGTTTGTAGGATACAAAAAATGTTGAGGAAGCAACTTGCCAAGATAAAAGCTTCTAACAATTTGAGGCAGTCAAACGACAGTAGCTAGCATTTTGAAAAAGTAGTTAGCTATACTAGCTACAAGCTACCAACAAAAACTAGCTACACAGATGCCATTTAAGTCACTCAATGGGATAAATATTGGCGATGTAGCTACACAACATGTCAACTATACAACTACACAACACATATCAAAAACATCTGAGTGACCTTTACACTACTGATAGGATTGCTACTGTTTATATAGCAAACAAGAAAGCCTAAGCTAATATTCTTTTTGTATTCTTGATGTTTCATCTTTGACATGTATTTGGTTTTGAAAACAAGTGTGAGTTTAAATGCAATTCTTTTGGCAAACTTGACCAAAATCAGCTCAAAAATTACTTATTTAATTAAAAAATGGGTGACATAGGTACAACAATTTCTGGAAACGTTATCCCACATCCAAAAACAAAGTAAATCCAGGACGTCGTTGATGAGTTTGTTTCTTTGATGTTTGTTGTTGAACGCCAAGCGCAATTGTCCACGTGTTTAGCGATTTGTGTGTATACGTATGTTTGCAATTATCAGGTTGTATGTTTTTTAAGTAAAGGGCGAATCTTGATATTGGCTACAGCTGGATCACTTGTGTAAGACCTTCAACTAACAAACTTAAGTGGAAAACAACAATGGAGCCTTACTGCCAACTCCAGGACTCCAATCATGAATCTTCCTTAATGCTTGTGCCAGAAAAGATTTCTGTGTGTTTGGTAGAAAGGCAAAATGGGATACAGGTGGTGCTGCACTCCTGGCAGTCATTACGGTAAAGGGCTCAATCATTATTTAAGGTCTCCTCTCTGCGCCTTCTATTGAAAAGTCTTTAAAACCTCTGCTTGAAATGAAACCACAATGGCACACTGGCGTACTGTGTGGTCCTAACAGGGGCCTGTAAACCGAAAGGGGGCGTTGCAGATCCAGTGAAGTTTGGATATGTGAGCTAGAGGTTTGTAATAGGACGTGTTGATTTATGATGGCTGACGACAGGCTCTTATGGAGTGGGTGGAGAGAGAGGGAGGAAAGGGTCAGAGGTGAATGGGAGTGCTGGGTTGTAAGTGGTCGCACATTAAGGAGTCATTGTAAGATGAGAGGGGTGGAAGGTACGCTGACCCCAAATCAGGACAGAGAAGACAAGACACATCCACACATACCAGCTAATTGGAGTATAGAAGTACAATCAGCAATGAGTACTAAGATAAAGTTTCTAAAATTAAGTTTAAACTACAGTGTGTGCATAATTATTATGCAAGTTGATATTTTGATCATATTTTTTTTTCAAGTACATTTTAGCAATTCCAGACCACAGCTTACTATTAATTTTGTATATTTATAAGTGATATATAATTGTTAAGGAAGGCTGGAAGTGAAAAAACCTTATATTCAGGTGTGCATAATTAATAAGCAAGTTTTCTTTTACTGGTAAAATGAGCCAAAAAAAGAGATTTAACTCGCACTGAAATGTAAAAAATTACTGCTCATGGGAAGGATGCAATATATTAATGCAATATTAGAAATTGCAAAATTAAGACATGACCAATGGACAGCAAAACGCTCATTGGTTCAACACGGTCATACAAGCTAGCTAGAGAGCATAGTTGCTGTTGTTTTTTTGTCATTTGATCATTTCTTATCTCACCTTGTGAAACGAGAGTCAGACAAAAAAAAATCATGTTTGCTGTTAGTCTGACACATCTAGTACTAAATTAAAAAGTATATATTTTTGGTAGATTGCTTACACTTACATTACACATTTTAGAGAATATAATCTGATTACTTTTAGATTACTTTTGAACAGGATAATCTTGTACTATAGTGATATGGAAAAAATACAAAAAGAAAAAATATATATTTTCAAAGTGCATTAAATAGGATTTCCCAACCTGGGGTTTGTGAAGAAAGTTGATGGAAAGCTAATAATTAATTACACCATAAAATTTTTAAAAATGTACAAATAAAAACTGGCATTTTGCGAATATTATGTAATCATGTAATCAATAAAATGTAACTGTATTTTGATAATTTATATAATAATAAAAATAATATATTTAGTATCTCACCTATACTGAAAGAAGTGAGCCAGACAAACAAAACAAATAAAAAAATCATGCTGGTACCTGTCAAACATGTCTTGATACGGCATTAGAAAATCCCTGCAAATCTGTCCTCTTGGTGCAAGGTGTGAGTGGTGATATTCACCCATAATATCTACCCCAGCAGTGAGGAAACGATAAGAAATAATTACTAATTAATAATATACTAAATTACTAAATAATAATCACTAATTAAACAATAACATGTTGTTATTTCTTCAAGCGAGGCCTCATTCAGAATCAACTGATGTATAAAAGACTCTTTATCAAAATCTCAGTGGTGGCCTACAGTATAGCCTACTATTTACACACGATTTTTGAATTCAAACAAATATATGAAATAACGCTCCCATTTAAAGTGATGCTGGGATTAATCATCATCCGCTGCCAAAACCGCGAGAAATTCCTGGCTTGAAAACCACAGCGTTTAATATGCAGTGGCCATGGAGTTGCCTGCCAGACGCTAGTGTTTGTATATGACTCACTGAAATACTTCAGCGTTATATACGTTTAAAGCGAGGGAAACAGCCGTGTGGTCTCAGTAGTGAACTCTTAATCACTGTTGCATCTCTGCTGTAATCTAGTCACGTTAGAGGCCTTAACACATGTGTAAATGCTAGTCCGCCAAATTAGCCCAAAGCGCTATAAGGTTTCCACAAGCGCTGATTAGCCTAGCTTTGATGTAGGCTGAAGCTGAGCTCGGGTTTCGGGTCGAAGGCCACGGGTTGAACTTGAGCCCTTGATTCAGAAGCACGGGTTATTGTTGAAAGCGTGACCCAGAGGCCAAACTGAACAAGAGATGAAGGGAGGCACTACGACTTTTGCTTTTCACTAGCATAGCGCTCTGACAACAGAACAAAGCAGAGTTGTAAAAATGTTGAAGAGCTTAAATTTCATGCTGGGTTTGTTTTCCAGTCAAGGAGGAGTGGACTATGCATCAGTAAGTTTACGTTCGTGTGTGTTTGTCCCTGAACGTGTGGCCGGTAGTTGTAACCTAGCTTGCTAACAGAGTTATAACTTTGTTTGTTGGTTGAGAAGCTTTGAGGACTCAATAATTCTATTTAGCAATGGAAAAGTGTGTATTAAGTGTGTATTTAGATTTGAGTGTTGTACTTAATGCTTTTAATGCTGTTGGTAGCAGCAGAAAGCACCAAGCCCATTCAAACTAATGAACCATCTCAGATGTTTGGGGAAAAAAAAGTGGATTTTAAAATGCAACTTGAGGGGAAAAAATAGAAAATAAAAAAACAATAAAATAGACAATTTTATTTTTAAAAATCTGGTTCCCCATGAAAAAAAATAAATAAATAAAATGAAATAAAATAAAAGAAAAAATTAAGAGAAGTGGATTTTAAATGTAACTTAAAAAATGGTATTATGCTTCTTTAAAAATAATAATAATTATTATAATATAAAGCAATGCTCTTGGTGGTTGCTTCCTATCCAATACACATTCAGATAGTTATATGAAGTATATGGAAAAATCCCCATCAACTTCTCCTGTCGCAGACTTATTTAGTGTACTGACTGATGTCTTTTTCCACACAAACACACACACACACTTACAGATACACAATCAAATCCTTGTATGCTCTCACAGATATCAACTCCCCAACACCATCCACCCCCTCTTTTGAGCGACCAAAGTAAACACACTTAGCTGCCTGCAATCTATTCGTCTTGACAGTGGTTTTAAGAGCTTTGGCACTGGGAGAGACTTCAAATTCCCTTGATCAATACAGTAGGCTGCTAAAATGCTCTTCTAAACTATTTTAGGGAAAGTATGTGGTTATTAAGTGTGTTTCTTTTCGCCTCTTCCCTCACTTTCCCATGAAGATCTTTCCTTGGATTAAGGTTGAGCTGTTTTACAACCACAAGTCAAACAAATGTTACTTAACCTCATCTGTTTTTCTGGCTGTAGACGTTACACAGCTCGTTGCTTGCAATACACTGCTTTTTCTGTTCAGACAGGCGGATCAAATCTGATTTATGGCATGTCCTGCCCAAATCTGTTGTTTGTAGCTCACAATAAAGCATGACTTTTCTCCAATTATCACTACAGCAACCAATGTAAATATAAAAAGCTTGAAATATTATATATTTAAGTACGTAAATACAAATATTTTGCCAACAAATTGCGACTACACCGCCATTTTGACCATTTTAACGCATGTCTTGCAGGGGTACACACCTCAGTACTCAAGGGAGCGATAGAGTTCCCTTCAAAATGTTTACGTCATTTCGCCATATTTTTCAAGATGCTAGCTATAAAAATGTCAACTTTAACCCTGTAGAGGTTTAAACGCTGATGTGCGATTTAGCACCCATTGTGGCAACACTGAGAATGCCATGCGAACAGAACAAACATCTGATTTAATCACTGCAAAAACTTTTTTGTATCTTCCCTCAATATTTAAATTTAGCCTCTCTAAATTTAGCTTTGTCTTCAGATGTTTCACACTTGAAAGCTGACTTTAGAATTTGAATTGCCTTTTCCTTTTGAACCAAAATGGCTCCCATCAAGTTGTCATCTGCAAAGTTGATCTGTTTGTTGTGGTTGAGCGCGTCTGTAGGTCTCAGGAGATCGCTTTCCCTGTTGCGCATATCTTGTGTGTTTAATGAGCTTCACGCTCCTCTCAGTACGTCTCATTTGCATGTCTTGCCGGGCTGACAGACTCTCGGCGGGATGACTTGTTTTTTTTAGTTTGACGTCATCGTGTTCCTGCTGTGCATCAAGCAGAGCGGTGACAAACTTTCACATTGGTATCTTCTCTGAATCCGATGGACGGCTGCGGAGACGTTACCAAACACTCAGGTTCTAGGCTTTACTTAGAAAAAGATTAGATTAGGATTTGGGAAGGGGACCTGTATCAGTGCCTGGTGATATGTCATGGCTCAGGCTTAAATAAAACTGATGGTGTTACACAGTACGGGCTGTCCTTGGGGTCCTAGCTGTGAGTGCGCACATTTAGGGTTTTTCACTTCAGTCCTCTTTAAAAGTCCCCCTGCAGTCAATAATTGTATCCCTTAAAACTCATCTTTGATCACCAAAATGACATATTTAAATGCTTTTTCCTCAAAAAAAGATTCTTCATGCCTTAAAATAGCTTGAATGTAACTCTACACCCTTGCCTCATTTAGTATACGCGGTTCTATGGATATGCAAATGAGCCCAGCCTCCACTAACTCACACCAGTTCAGAGATCCACTTGTTGACGATCACACGTTGACCTGATTGGTTACAAGGTAGTTTGTGACGTCAGAAACACCAGCGATTTCAAACCGTGTTTTTGAGACTGTCTTTGGTTCACTGCCGTTTTAAGGAGAAAATACTCAGTAATGATGTTGACTTATGAATTTGCTCATGGTTTGTCTTAAAGCATATTGAAAACAACACATAGACGTATAAACAACATTAAAAGCTGGATTTTCACCACAGGGGGACTAGAGCCACATGTTTTTCATTCATGTTTTGCTTTTTAGAACCCAAAACACTTAAATATTGGATGATAATGATAATAATTATAAATTGAACATTAGTATATTATGATATTATAATATTTTTTTATTATTTTCTTCATTTTTGAAGGACGCCCAAGACACAGAACCTGATTTCACCAGGGCCAACATGTTCCTGGCACAAATTCCAATCAACCAATCAGATTTTAGGGACAAGTTTAGTCTTAAAACAGGGTTAGGTGCTTCTGTCATTTCCCTCTGATTTTAGGGATAAGTTATGGGCAGGGTTAGGTTTAGGAATATGGTTAGGATTACATTTTCGGACAGGAATGTTGTTCCTGGATTTTCTCTAACTCAGCAAAATCAGGATGTGCAACCCAAGACGGTCAGATATTTAGAACCCAAAACACGCGAATATTGTATGATGATGACGGTAATGATGATGATTTATCAATAATAATAAAAATAAATTGATTATTAGAATATTATACTATATTTTTACTTATTTTTTTTCATTTTTGAAGGAACAAGACAGTCTTTTTAAATCCTCCAGTCTTCATTTTCAAAGGTTGAGACTCAGAAGAATGATTGCGTAATATAGTCTTGATCTGGGTCCAGTAAACAGCCCATATCTGTCCTCGTGTGAAGTTTTTATTAAGAAGCTCACACACATACAAACAACACATTCATGTCTGCAGGGAGTGGCACTGAGCTGCTGAAAACAAGAGGACTTCAGCCGCCGTATCTCATTCTCAGCGTGAATTCTTTGATATGACAGGCCGCTGAAAGACACGGGCCGTCTCGGTTGTACAAGCCCTTCTTTAGAAACACTAGCAGATTAAGTGCGCTGTGGCCCAACTTGTTTTACACAACTGACTTGTCACACACACACTCTCCTGTGCATCTAAACGAGAACATACTATAGTCATAATTATCTATATATAAAACAATATAATATATTACAATATATTTATTCTAATCCACAACCTAGTGCTAAAAGAAAACTTTTTACATTTTTAGAATTAATTTTTCATTCATACATTTTTCTTTTTGTCTCTGAGGGTGTCCCAACATCAGGTTTTGTCAGATTTAGTTCACTTTTGAGGAAAAATCTGGATTTTTTTATTATTTTATATTTTGAAAAATAAAACACAATTTAAATACCAGATCTGAACTCACTTAATGTCTGTCTATCATCAAGAGCAAACAGAAGACCATTTTAGTTGCTTACAACTCGGGCTGCACGATTTTGGGAAAAAAAACACATTGCAATTTTTTTTTCTGCAGTTTCACCAGATGAATAGTTCTATGTGAAAAGAATTAATCATTGAATGATTGAGGTGATTTCAAAATGGGAGTGAATCTGCACAGAAAATAATAAACAAATAGCATGCATAGATAAATACTACAACAGAGATACAAATGAAATAAACAGTGCTTTTAGTTTTTCAAGTAAGTCTTCACAGTAATCAGCTATAGAAATGTAATAGAATGTAAAACAACACTGCATAATATTCACTGAATAAATTAAATATAATTGATCTTTGTTAAAGCTAAAAAAGTGATTTTTAGCTCTCTATTTCAGTTTGATTAACATTAATGACACATTCAGCTGCAGGTTTATTAGGCTACTGTCACTTTAAGGCCGAATGCACTGATCCAATATAATCATACGCATCAATTTTCTTTCTCAATTGTGTACGTTCACATACTGTAAGCCATAAGCGACTGTGTTTACGAGAATACTCACCGAGACGGGCATTTTGACAATTTTGCTTGTGTGTGTGTGTGTCTGTTCAAACTGAATTCAATGCTGTGTGTGAATGCGCACACACACACATGAGTTCTGAATCGAGTTCTGTTTCGACCATCTTGTGCTCAAATGGCTTAAAATTGCTTGAATGTTTAAACTGACAGGACCTAAAATGTGCAAATGATAAACTTTCACTCTGTGATGGTTAAACATGTCACAATTAATCCGAGAATCACGCGTTTCGAACTGTGGTGCCTTTTTCCGAACGGATCGCGTATCAACTCTGTTGTTATTAATATTGCAACCATTTTTCAACCAAAGTCTTGGAAACAAACTTAAGTACATGTTGTTTTTCCTGCATTCCCCAGGCCGTTCCTCCTCCTCCCCCCGCTGATGGAGTGGATGCGAGTGGCCATCGTTCACGCCGAGCATCGCCGCAGCTTATTGGTGGACAGCGATGATGTCAGACAGACAGCACGGCTCCTCCTGCCTGGGTTAGACTGCGAGCCCAGACTGCTAAAGTAAGACTTTCATATCATAAAACATCCTGACTGACAATGAGTGAAGAAAATCCTAGACTTGCATGGAGGAACATGCAAATCTACAGACCAGAATAACAGAGACACAGAGGACTCTTTATAATCAGCTAAAACTCCCTTGAAGCCACACCATAGCATCACACGAAAAACACCCTCAACACCCTAGCAACCATAGAGCAACACCCTAGCAACATCCAGAATACCTTAGATACTGTAAAGCAAGGGGCTGATTTTAAAGGTGCTTTGTCAAGTTCTCCAGCTGTGGTGACCTTGTTTTCCAAGTATATTTTTTATTGCATTTAACAAATGTTTTTATCGCAACCTTGTTAGACTAATTAAATCTGTTTTAAAATGTCAACAGACTTTTAAACACTGAAAAAAAACACAGTCAGGCACTTAAAGTGTCGCAGAGCTGAAGGTATCAGACATGATCTCATGCTGACTCCTTAATGTGACTTGACTGTATTAACACATTGGCAAAGAGCCGCACTGATCCTCATGCTGATGTCAAGGCTTTTTCTTAATGATTTGAAAACACTTGAAATTTGAAAACACTTGAGGAAAATCCAGCACTCCACCCATGAAAGCATGTAATGACCAACATTATCCATTTCCTCACTCACTCACTTACTCTCTCTCTCATCCACTCACTCACTCACTCACTCACTCACTCACTCACTCACTCACTCACTCACTCACTCACTCACTCACTCACTCACTC
>JAPMNU011397591.1:3002-23333 GCA_029874995.1 Alburnus alburnus
TTTTTTTGCCATGCATTTTGCACAAATGTGTCATCAGCATTCAAAATAGTGCCCATCTAGCTCAAATAGGATACGGACTGAGGATGTCTGAAAGGGGGAGGGTGGCTAATGTTTGAAGAAATAAATTGAGCCGGCATACAACGCAGGAAAAGTGCACCGTGCAGATTATTCACAGTTATATAATGGACTGGGCGAGAAACAGGCGCTTCTCATTTTGGTCACTTATCCCTCATTGTAGAGAGGCTGTATATTGCATTGCTGCTGCAGCAGCTTAGAGGATACATTTCAAAGCAGCAAATAAAAATTGGCTAAACTTCCAAAATTAGCACTTCAAAGTCAAACATGATTTGCAGCGAGGGAGCGGGGGGAGAGAGAGGAGGGAATGTGACTGAAATTTCTTCTGTGTGTATGTGTGTGTGCAGGGGCTAGAGTACAAAACACTCTGTGTAGACCCTAAAACCAATTTCTAGGCAAATTGGTTTAATTTAAGAATGAGATCATAGAATAAGCAAAATGCTGCGGGGGCAAGTGTATGTATTTCTGCATTTATTTCGGATCTCTTGCAGTCTGTCCATTTGGAAGTGTGTAACAGGAATAATTTCACCCAGGGGTGCACAAGCAGGTCAGCTTGCTATACAGCATATGTTATCAAGCTAACATATTATACAATGAAGTATGTAGTCTCAGTCTGACCACTTTTAATAACTTATGTCTTTGATGTAGAACGACTTCCTCTTTTTTGATCACTTTGCTTAAAACTTGACTTAACTGAGCATATCAGGAACTAATGTGTAGTTTGAGGGGGGAGGGCGGCATCTTTATTTTATAGATAGTATATGTTGATGAAGAGACAACATTATGAATATCATATACTCTGCAACGCCCAATTCAAAACAGAATCCGTTCTCTTTCTGGGGATTGTTTTTCATAATGGTAAAATAATGCTACAGTTAAAGCAGCACTATTCAGCTTTGCCGATTTCTTCGCTGTTTTCTCGCGGGTTTCTCTATAGAGCTCCCCCTACAGCTTCGGAATAGATATTTGATAACACTGTCGTCAAAACTCGTTGGCGACTCTCCCCCCTTCCATCTTCTCTCGCTGGTCATGTGCATTTATTTTCAAAGAACCCGGCGAACGCACGGAGCCATGTCCACTGAGGTATGTATGATACACAGAAGGCTAGCAAATAAATGTTTAGATAGTGTATGTGTGCAGTGCCGTAAAGCAATTCGTTACATCGCAAGACCTGATATCACGCGATACTTCCTGACGCTGCGAGACGACCACCATTCAACCCGAAAAAAGTCATATAACTATTCCAATGACTCCGAAGCTGTTCGGTTTAGGTAAAAATGTTACTTAGTTCACCTTTAAAACCTGTTACTTGGCTAAGTTTCCTATTATTATATAATTTATGGTGAAAATCTATATTTTATTTTGCAAGACAATATGTGCACTTTTACAGTAAAACATTGTTTTTATGCTTGTAAAAAATATCATTTTTATTTATAATTTAGGGCGAAAAACTGAAAAGACATTCCCTTATATTTTATTTAAATTAAATTATTATTTTTTTCTTGATTTTGTTATCAGTTATGTACTTTTTTCTTACGTTTTGTAGTTTAATTATAGTTCTCTTTTTGTGTTATCCGGAAAGGCCACTTTCTGCTCTGTTTTACAAGTTTTATGGTGATTTGTATATTTGTAGGTACAAAGCTGATTTTAGTAGTTGTATATAGTTATAGTGTATAGTAAGTTTATATAATAACATCAGTTAACAATACTGTAAAAAATAGAAGCACCATATTTTTGTACAGTAAATTTCTAGAATCCATAGCTGCCCCTTTTTGTTACCATATATTTTGTAAGATTTTTTTAACAGTATATGGTTATGTGCACCATGACAGTTTCATGCCCGAATTCAATAAACACTGCATAGAATTATATTTGCTTAAATGACCTGCTTATGCCGAGTTCACACTGCACGATTTTAGCCCTGATTTTCACTCGCCGACAGGTTTTGCGAAATCGCCAACAAATGCCCAAAATCGGAGACAAATCTGTGCTCGTTCACGAGAGTGACAATCACGCAGTGTGCGTTATCAAAGACGCGATCTGAGAATCGCCGACGCCCGTGAGATATTTGGTATGCCAAATATATCTGGACCTGTTTGCGAAAATCCTGCTGTGTGAAATGTGTTGACCTACAGCCAATGAGAGAGCTAGATACAGGGCAGCAGAAAGTTATAGAACAGAATATCATTATTACACGTAAGCTTTACAATTATATCAAACAGAAACAAAGCACAAACATTTGTTTGACCAGCCGCAACAGCAGCACATTGCAAAATTATTTATTTACCTCCAACTCTCTTTGAAGAACACACAATCCTTGCTCCCCGCCTCTCCCCAACCATTTCCTCCTCTAAAATCTTTTTTTTTCTCCTTCTTTTTGCTGCAAATCAGTGCACCGACATTTTGGATCACAAGCTTCTTGTGGGGTATCATTTTTAATAACAATTCCGGTCACTTAAGTTATTTCCTTATCACTTATCTTGCGTGTGCTCGGTTGTGAAACGTAGTTTGCGGATCAGACAGACAGAGAGTTGTCTGCGATTTCTTCCTATTGTAAAGTTTTGCAATGTGTAACCCTCTGTCAGCAGTAACTGAATACTACCCCATATAATCGTGCAGTGTGAAAAGAACAGTGATCTGGCGACTTTAAAAATTGTGCAATGTGAACTCGCCATTAGACCATGCTGGGTTATACTAGTTAATGCTGGTTTGGAGCACCATTCAAAATGCAACGTATTGCTGCAAGCCTGCAACATATTTTTTTCCTGCCCAGGGAAATGCACTGTAGCACAGACAAGGCACCTGTAGTTTTAATTACACACACCTCACCTTTAAATCACCAGTAAGTACATGTGCAGTCGTGTGTGTGTCTGTGTGTGTGAGGTAATGCTGCAGCTGGGGATGATACTTGTGTCTGTGTGTGTCTCTTTGGTTGTGTATGTGGTCTTTTCCCTCATTATTTTTCTAGAAAATGAGCAATCAGGCATCTTGCACAGAGCCTGATTGTCTCCCCCTGTAAATCAATCCAGGAGCTGCAATTAAAAGGTACTCTTATGTGGCGTAATTGCTGTCTCGCTAATCCTTTATTTGCACACCTGCCGGTGAGTCTGAATTTTTAATGAATTTCAAATTAATGCACATTGTACACTTGATTTATTTGTTAGCAAATGATGTGGCTGGTCTGCTTTCCCTACTGGAGCAGTGCTTCCATGAAAGCCTGCTGTCATCCACAGTATAGGTACTTTCCCCACATTTTGGGTGAAAATATGCACATGTATATCTGGCCTGAAGGTCAAAACTCATATGTTGTCCATGTGTGGTTATAAACGTCTCGCCGATGCAGGTGGGGAGAAACATTAAAAGTTTATGGTGATTTTGCAATTGTTTGGCCGCCTTTATTCCTTGATTTGATGGCCTGTTATATTCACATGTGCTCAGTGTGTGTGAAGTTTGTGTGCAGTTTTATCACTGTTGTACTGATTACAGAAACAAGTCTCTTTTCGTTCAGTTCGTTGGCTGTGTGTGTTTGTATAATCTTGTGCTTTGTGCTAGTGTTGTGCGTAATATTTTCTTATGGGCTTTGTTTGTCCACACGATACACATATTAAAAAAAAAGTGTGTCTCTTGTAGGGGTGCAACGGTTCAAATTACTCGCGGTTCGGTTTTTTCATCATGGTTAGGGCCACTGTTTAAGTATGGTATAGCATGGGCTTTGTTCACGGAAAAAAGGACTACTGTCAAATAAAAATAAGGAACATAATAAATAAATTACAAGGAACGGCACAAATGAATGCAATGGAGCAAAAATAACATAAAATAAACAGTGCTTTTGATGTTATTCAGGTATTTAACAGTAGCAGGTACAGATTTTATAAAGTCATCAAAATGTAAAATAACATTGCATATAATCGGCACTGTATAAATTAAATAAAGATTAATCAGAGTTAAAGTTTCAAAAGCTATTTGGTCAAAAGCAGGGAGTGATTTCCTTGTATTTTGTTGTTTGATTAACATTAATTAACATTAATCAAACAGCTGGAATACTAGGCTACTGTCACTTTAAGACAATGCACGGATCCAATACACTGATACAGAACTGTGTGCCGAACCACGGGTGGAGAACGGTTCGGTTCGGGTTTTCTTACCAGGAACTGTTACTACACTAGCAGTTTGAGCGTGTATACGTTTGATAATAAGAAATAGTATAATAAAGTCTTATTATAAGTATTGTAACTTATTATAAGTATAAGTACAGTTTTTATTTTAAAATGTTCCCCCTACGTTGGACAGCATTTATAATAATAAATAAAGTTCATTATAAAAATATAATAAAGTTCATGTTTGTACTTTAAGTACTTTGTGCTCTTTTAAGTCTGAAGTTTTCAAAGCACTCTGGGAAACGGGGAGAAGTTTTCCGTATGAATAGCATGAAAAGCTCTATTTAGCAAAATTATACCGGAGAGTCTGCTTTAAGTATTGGACATCTGTAAATGAAATTTCAATATGCTGTAAGACCCCAACTGATACCCTTTCCATTTCTTACCCACAATGAATGAAACTAATTGCTTTAAATGGCAGATCCTCTGTGAAGCAGCTCTCCTGTGGTTCAGAGCTCATAGAAACAAGAATTACCACCAACAGATGAAAATCAAAAGTAATGGGACAGAAGATTGTCACCTCAGTCGCAAACCTTTAATTGCACTTCTTTTGTTCATGAAAGCCATTCGGAAATGCAGCGCTTTTGAGAGAGCAGTTTAACTCTCACAATGCTTTAAAAAAAACGGAAAAACCCAAGGTGGCACGAAAAATGTAGCTGTATGTTTTGTGTACAACAAATACCATGCTGTTCATTTTCTCCAGACAACAGTTCATTATGAGTTGTTCCATGTCAGACATGAACTCAAAAGGTATTTGATCAAGACTTGAATCACCAATACTAAGGATAAGTATTTATACAAGTAAACAGAAAAATTGTTAAAGACTCAGAATCAGAAACTCAGCATGACCAGACTTGACAGATGTGTTGTGGTACTCGATGTTATTTTATTACGACAACAACAACAACTTGGAGTTTTTTAATTAATTTCCTTTATTCGAAATAAGACCGTATTTAATTCATCTGAAAACAACTTGTCTTAGTCCATCAGCAATTAAAATATGCTGTTTTATTATGCCATTCTGTATATAAAATTGTCATCATTTATTATTTCTTTGTAGTTGTCTGATAAATGTTTTTGAAGCTTTAGCCATTTTAAGAGTGTTCAATAATTACATTTGTTGATACATGGGCCAGCCTCTTCAAACTTTGGCTTTAGGATCAGAAAACAAACTCAACTATGAACATTTAAGAATCTTTTTAATTCACACTGGTAATAAAATTGCATTACAGTTTCATAAAATAAATGTTCCAGTTTATATATACAGAAAACCGACTGTACATACCCTCAGAGAAGCATTAGAAGAACAAGTGAGAGAGAGAGAGAGAAATAGTTAGAGACCAAAACAGAAAAACATCACAAAAACCATACAGGCATTACAGTGCTCAACTAAGCAGGCACAACTGTACATCAAAACGTGTAACTGCTCAGTGTTGGGGACAGGAAGGGCCAAAAAGTAGTACATTTACAATAGAGTCCTCAGGGACCAATAGGGCTTTTACTGTAAAAAGTATTGCAGGCAAGCAGACAGATGCTCTTCTCTCTGAGTGCAGCAGAACATCCATCGCACAGAAGCTTGTGTTTGTGTGTGTGTGTTTGTGGACCGAGAGCTGCCGCTGCCATCGTTTGATTGGCTATTGAACTTGTGTCTCAAAGCTCCCGTTGAGCTGCCCCTCCTCATAGTCCATCTGACACAGAATCATGTTGTTTTTTAGGAAAAACTTGTCGCCGACACAAAACCTGGAGAAAAAACAAACAAACAAACAGGTTAACATACAAATCTATTTGGCTTATTCACATCAAGTCCACAACAGAGGCAGCAACAGATTTTAAAATCAGCTTTAAGTCTGAAATATTGTACTATGTTGAACTTTTTGTTTTGTTTTTGTGCAGCTAGGTTGTTCTTGTTTCATTTATAATAGGGATAACAAATGATCATTCAGGTATCTCAGGAAATAAGGCTGATTCAGCATCAGACTCAATAGTTATGCGATTTTTTTTTTTTGGTCAGAATTGAACAGACTTTGAGACTGAAATACTACGGTTTAGTTGGACAACATTCAGAATCAAAGAATTGTTTGAAATGGCAGGAATTTACTGTAATTCAATTATTGTATGGGAATTATTGTAGTTAATCGGTAATGGATTCTGGGAAATGAAGCTTTTATTTAAGTGGTTATCTAAGTGAACTTTATTCATTTTGTTCTACATTTAAAACTTGAACTGCAATTTTATATACACTATCTACTTTGAAAGAAGTCTCATACTAAGGATGCATTTATTTGATCAAACAATTTAAATGAACTGTTTTCTATTTTAATAAGCTATATGTAATATGTGCATGGGCTATACAGCATTGAATATATACAAATCAATTTACTTTTTCTTTATATAGGTAATAGTGCATCAGTGTAAATGAACATGCAGTGGGCCGTCTTCGTCATCACTGGCATTAGGAATGCTACTGTTTCTGTGGCAGCCTCAAAGTCTCCTGTGATGTAGCAATAAGGTGTAGCTTTAACTAAATGTCTTCAAAACCAACAGCATTTTTCAAAGCAGGACAGGACTGGCATCCAATGAAAGCATGCCACCATTTCTTTTCATTGGCAAAAGAAACCCCCAAAAAGCTGCACCAGTTTCCAAGGAAACCCCACCGCTGAGCTTTCCCCCCCCTATTTTGGGGCTCCTTGCCAAAGTATAAATTGTTAGCCTCTAAAAACTTCCCATGAAATTTCATGCCAATTAAAGAGAAAAACATTCCATGTGTGCACTGCATTTTTACATTAACAAGTTTGCATATGAAAGCCATGAATATTGTATGTACAATAGAGCGGCCATGATGAAAGCCAATGATGTTTTCTCTTATCAATCAGTGCCACACCAATGTTCTGCATTGCCAAAGGAATAGAGCGGGGGAATAGAACGGTTCCTTGTGTACCATCCTTCAGCGGTGATGCTTCACTCACCAAACTTTACTACACACATGGTTCTCATCAAATATGCCACTTGACTTTTTATTCCTCTTTCCTACCATATGCTTTATTTTGTTTTATAGATGTATTCAACATCTAGATCCTTAAGAGGAGGTGTAGTCAGTTACAAAACAGCTGAAAAATATTGTATTTGCAGCATCTGTTCTGAAATGAAGTTTGACCTTGTTTGTATTTACTGTAGTATTCAATGAGTGTAGTGTGCATGCAGCGGGTTTTGAGAATGACACAAAAGTCTTTTTTAGAAGTAGGTCACACACTAGAGCATTTAAGACACTGTCACACTCCTTTGCTCCCCAGGAATGTTTGGAAGGATGATCCTTAAAGTTCATTCGTCCGGCCGCTTAATTCCCTCGGCGAGACACATAGTGGTGACGTGCTCGGCTTGGCTGTGTATTGAGTAAGAGCTTTCTGGCTGACTGTGTTCAATAAGGCATTCACAGTTTGATCAGGCTTGGTATTTGGTCTGCTAACGGTATCTCCACTGAAGCGCTGGTTAATTTCACTCAACTCAAGCTTATAATCCTGCTTCTGGTCACAAATATAAGCCAGGACAAAAAAAAACTTAGGTTTGAGACGAAAATGCAGAGTTAAACGGGGTACGGGCCAATCGGAATGTGTAAAGTCACAATACTAAAAGTCATTAAGTGATTTTTGTGTCAGCTAATAAGTTCTTCTGCATTTCTAGATAGAAATAAAGAAAGACAATCTTGCAGGCTTGTTGTAATCTTTTTCTCCTTACCTCTGGTTACAAAGCTGACAGGCAAAACAGTCCAAATGGTAAACATTATCTCTGGCCCTCATAACCATTTCAAAGGCTGGGATCAGTTTACTGCAGGCTGCACAGTTCCCCGTTGTACCAAAGAGCCTGTGAGAGAAAACACAAAAAGAAGATTTACTCACTTATACCTTTCTTAGCCTTTACGAAATCATGCAACAAACCAAAAAAGGCAAGAAAACAACTAAAGAAGTGGGAGGAAAAAAAACAAACATTGGACATCTAATGCGATACGTGAATCCAGCTTGGCACACATTAGGTATTTTTTGTTAATGAGGGTACAAACCTAGATGTTAATTCTTAGCTAATGATCTAATTAAAATGATCACATGGTTCTAATCCCCTTCTTCAAAGAGATTTTGCCTAGCACACTGCAAAAGCAATGAAAACAGGTCTGAGACGAGCAATTGAACTGCTCAAAGTTTTTTTTTTTTCTCTCTTTTAAATCCAGAGTAACTAATGAGACTTTGCTCAGACCAAAGCCAGCTGGATTTTACACAAGAGGCTAAATACTATAATATAGTCAAGTTCAAAAGATTCCCCTCACAAGGATACTGCCTCTATCCTCCTCTCATTCTCCCCATTTCTCTGTGACCAGCTGAAAACAGAGAGTGAGATGTAGAGAGAGAGTCAGTATGGTGCGTAACCTTGGAGAGGCAAGTAGATGCTCGCTGGAGCACAGAAAGTGACACAAAACTCGCATTTCTCCGCTGTTTGTTTAAGCTTATTAGATTGGATGCAAACCGCCAAGGTCACAAACAGAACAAGGCATCGAGGCAGATCGCTTTCCTCCACTACATCCGCCGTAGGATTTACATTTTCATTTTCAAAGCCCTTGCTCCAATGTTTAATTTGGAGATTCAGAGTCAGAGATATAGATATACGTTCAGCAGAACAGGGATGCTATGCACACAGGAAGAGCAAATGGAGAAGAACAGGGAGAGGAAAAAGGGAAAAATAAGGCGGGATCAGGATGAGGCAGTATGCTAAACACTCCTCTAAAGTTAAGGACTTGGTTGAAAAGATAAGGAAACAGAACAAAGTTGCTGCGAGTCCATATTAGTCTCTCTCGACTGCTTGCCCTGCGTAACCGCTAGCATCTATCCAGCAGACCCTGCTGTTAATTAGAGCAACAGACCCGAGCGGAGAGGAGTCTTATGGTGGGAGAGGGCATGTTGTTATATCAGATAGGTGAGGTGTTAAAAAGAGCCATTGTTAGATCGGGTTACTGCTCCAGTAAAATGTGTTTATGTGGAACTCTGACACTCTGAGGAGGTTGTGCAACCCCAGCGAGGTGTTGCCTCACAAAAGAGTTTAGCTTATTAAAATAATGGTTCAACTGCAGCTCTGTTCCAAGGTCAGCGCAGAAACTAACTAATAATTGCATATACACATTTTATACTTTACATTAGTGTCTGTTACACACTACACATAGAATTATATTTGTAATCACAGTAAGTGTATTTACTGTACAAGTTGCTAAAAAATAATTGCTTAGTTCCATGTTATCTGTATTTCTAATGTATCACTGTAATAAGAAAACTGATGTATTCCAAATTATTATTTTTTTATTGGTATGGCTGGGTATCGATACAAATGTCTAGGTTCGATTTTGATTCACAAACTCTTGATTTAATTTAGATTCTGATCCGTTTGAGAATATTTAAGTTAAAATATGCATTTTGCTGACATACAACAGATTGCCACTTGGCTAATGTAAATAATTCAAAGCTTTATTCAAATAAAACTAGTCAAATTGCAAACTTGTCTTTTTGAACTGTTCATTTAAAGAACCAGCTCAGAAGAGTCATTGTACTACTTATATACACACTATAATACAATGATGAGCACACTATAATGGTCGTGCTCAGGGTTTGAAATTAACACCCGCCATCCCGTCAAATGCGGGCAAAAATCAACTGTGGCGGGTAACGCTGTCAATTCACTAGCCAATTTGGTGGGTTACTTTGCTGGGGAAGTTCGTGTAAGGCAAATCTGCGCAGATTTAGCGCAAATACTCAACTCGTGAGTCATCATGTTAAATTAAATACAGCGTATTGTGCAGAATCTGCACATATCTGGCTTACTTGAACAAACTTTAGATGACAGGGTTTTGTTTGAATAAGAAATCAATGTATGAAATTCAAATTTTATAAAAAAAAATGTAAATAATAATAATAATATACACATTATAAGCTGTGACATATTTAATCTGGTTTATTTATTTTTTCTTTTTGGCTAGTAGAAGTTCTGAATGTCTGGTAACTTAAAAGGATGGTTTGGAGTAATTTTAACTCTAAACCATCCCCCCCCCCCAGAAGCCTTTTTTTCCTTGGTCGAACATTATTAAAGTTAGAGCTTATTTAGAAATATCAGCCGAATGGCTTAGTGCAGGCACTAATGGATCCAAGGATATATCTCGTAAATTACCCCACTAATAATGCCCGGAATGGTACCAAACTTCTACAGTAGTACAAATAGGTTCTGTACTCATAAAACGAGGTATTGGAAAGTTTGTAAGTACATCAGGAGTTTATTTAAATAACACTTGTCTGATGGCTCATGCTACCGTCGAGGTCACTTCCATGATTTGGGAAAAGCCTGTACCATTTGGGATTTGGGAAAAGCCCAGTACTCGGAACCATCCCTTTAATTTAGTAGCAAAATTGGCCTGTGAGTGAAAAAGTTAATTTCAAACCCTGGTCGTGCTGTAGGCCTATGTTTTTGATTCATTTAAAGAACTTGCTCATTAGAGTCATTTGTTCATGAATCAGGCTGCGAACTGGACAACACTGCATGTTGTACGTTTGTTTTTGTGTGCAGCTTATGAGGACATCTCAATAGACAGACTTTTCTTGCCATTATTGTGCTGTATTTATTGCATCCCTTTCAACTCAGGTGAAATATTTATTTTGCTGTGGTGCTGATGATTCATTATTAAAAATAAAGATTGTGATTAATTGGAAAATCTATATTTTTACACATCTCTATGTATTGGTATTTCATGCTTTTGACAAAGATAGATCCGTCCAAGAATTGTCTTTTCATGAGGGCCTTTGGCAGCCTATTAAAGAGACTATGCCAAATCATTTGCCACAACATTTGACAGGACAACCCTTAACGGCAAGAATGCCAGTTGTAGTTGGCTGAGATCTACCAGTCATTCTTCGATCTTGGCAAGTTCTCAGATGGCGGGCCACATAATCCTAACGTTTGCAGACACATAGACATGTTCAGAGGCAGAAAGAAGGATTAAGGTGTCTGTCTGAAGGGCCGTGTTCTCTAAAAGGGAATAGCACAGATTGTGGTCGAACACATTTCAAATGTCATGCCTTAATGCAGCAAGCAACTGGAGTTGAGAGTTCAATGTTGTGTTATCCTGGTTTGCTACTGAAAAGGTGGTCGGAGTCCCTGGGGAACCTAAACAATTTCTTATGGCTCACGTCCATCATGTTGCACAGTAGAGGGTGTTACAGATCACATCACAAGACCCATTTTCCCTTCTTTTCTAAATCAGGTCACAGAAAGCACAGGGATGGCAGTTTGAGAGGGTTGTTACTGACTTGTGAAAATTCAGGGACCTCTTGATGGTTTAAGAGCACAGCAGTCTTCTTAAAAGAGAAGGGACTCCTCATACACATATATACACACACACACACACACACACACAGACAGTGACAGATAACCAGGGTTCTGCAAAGAAATCTGCGGTGGTTTAATTGTAGGTTTTCGCAGCACTATGATGGCCCGGCTCAAAATGGAGACTTTACTGGTGGTTAATTTAAGTGGATTAGGAGGTTACGGAAACTCATTTGGAAGGTCACCAGCAAACTTTGAAATACAATGGCTTGGATTTTCAGGCAATATAATTCAAGATAAAGTGAAACCATTTTATCAGCAAGGCCATTTAATGTGTTATTCCAAGCAAAATGCACTCAAGAACTTTCAGGCCTAAAACGTCCATTGTGCATAATGTTTGCTTAATGAATTGCCATTTACAACCAAACTTTTAAACTCTTTTCTTGAAAAGAAAGCAGTCTATTCAATAACAGATACTGGTGATAAGATTAATGAGCACTCAACTCAATGTAGTATTCCTTTAATGTAAGCATAGCCTTGGCAAACTAGAAATCTTAGAAAAAAACTCCCCAACATGCCAAATCCACTGAATAAGGGGGAAAATTCTTAAGACAATAAAGGAAAGGAGAACAGAGCTTTTCCCTTCATAATCTTGTTTGTGTTTAACTAAACTTTAGTATTAAAGCTGAAAGCTTTGCTCATTGTTCTCTATGATTCCCTGTGGCTCTGTGTAGACAGGTGTTTCTCTTCTGGTGTTTCTTCATAACTCCTCTGAAGCCGGCATCAGCTTCCTTCCCTTTAAAGTCTCTCTGTGATTAGACTTCAGCTGTTGTAGTGCTTTACTTGCGTTCAAAGAGACGGTGGTTCAATACTGTATGTGAATTTGCACAAGTTCTGAATACAGTGGGGTTCAAAAGTCAGAGATTTTACCTTTAATTTATTATTGTTTTTTAAATGCCTGGACCTAAACCAAATTCTAAGTATATATCTTATTCACAGTATATATCTTATTATTATTAATTATAAAAATCGTACTAATATGAACAGTAGCTGTTCTCTTAAATTGTAATGCTGATAATATCATTCGTGATTGAAACCGATGCATTTTCACTACTGATCTCAGACTATTGGACCCCACTGTAATTTTTCTTTTACAGACAGGGGTGACTGTATTGTGTTTTTAGGCGTAGTAGTTAATCTTCAAAGTGAGATACGGTTGACATTGGGATTGTGTTTCCACTCAAACAATATGACTGATGTCTCTTTTTTACCTCATTGGAAGAGCCGTGCTTGTTCAGTAGACTATTTTAACATCAAAATACACTGAATGATTGCTGAGACTTATCTCTGCCCTTTAATCATACTCACATGCTGCGCCATCATTAGGAGGGGGTGTAATCTACTTTATATTTCAATTAAAAGCACCCTTCTTTGATTAGTAAATGACTGATGTGTCCTCCGTAATACAATGCGATGTTTCAGACATAAAAAATTATTTCAGGTCTTGGGGTGAGCACAGTCAAACACAGAGGCACTCTCACTCTCTGGTCATGAGGTCAAAAGATTGTTGACCCCAGCAAAACAGATTAATCTATTTCTGTGCACAGTAATGAAAGAGTATGGCCTGAAAGCTTATGAATCCGGCGTTTACTTGCTTCCTGCGTAAGGATGGTCAAATGCAATAGCTTGAGCTAGTTTGCGCAGTGGTGGGGCTGTGTGTGTTTTCATGGGGTGGGGGTTCATTATGGCTCTACAGTACTCCTGAAGGACAAAACGCAGAAGGAGCACAGCTCATAATTAATGTGCGTATGGCAGGGCTCCAAAAAACCCAGCCGAAAATAAAAGAAATGCGTTTGATCCACCCGCCTGTCTTTAATGAAGTACCTCCCTGTATGGGAGACAAATTCTGGGTGAGATTTCAGCTTCATTACTGAAGGCGAGCAGACTGATTCTCCAGCAGTGCGCTGGAGGTGAAGTTTAGGTGGGACGCCCTGCGTGGAGTCTCAATCACTCGCATTCAAAGCAAACGCACCAATGCTGCCTCACTCGGTCTGCAAGGAGAGGGATACTTCTTAATTTGTTCCTTAATAGAATTCATATCCAGCATCTCCAGGCATTAAGTAGCACACATTTGTCACTGGCTGAAGAGCAGACGAGTGGGCTAGATTTCATTAGGACATCAGAGCCAGTACAGCGGCAACAGGAAGCTTGTTTTTGTGCTGTTTCTCCCTTCTCCACCTTACTTTTATTCCACCAAGCAAAAAACGTAATTGCCCAACATTTTTGTATTAATTTAGATTTTTTAAACTATTAATTTCATCATTACCTCACATACTCCAGTTTATCTATTGGGAACTTTGTCAGGTTACTCTTACAGTATCATAACAGTTGTGACTGAATGTGAAAAATGAGTAATGGCCAATGTTAATTTTTAATTTTAATTTTTGTTTTATTAATAGTCTTTGGACAAAATACATTGCTTTTGCAATGCACTTTTATTGCATTTAGTTTCCATCTTATTGTAGTAAAAATAATATTTTAGTTGACGAGAGTGAAATATGAATCCAAATATTCAAAGATTTACAGTATATTAATTTAAGGATGTTTCAACATTTAACAAAATCATGTAAAAATCTTGAGTTCCTGAAGTAGCATTATCATATGTACACAATATTGTGAATATGTTTATGCTTTATTTATTGTCAGTGTTTTAGGTGTATTTTTGACATTTTTCTGGTGCATTACAGAAAAGCATAACAATACGAGTTGCATGCTAGTCAGAATTTGTACGTTTGTACGAGTTAACTGAAGCGCTTTGCTACCAAGTTAGTGTACCAGCGTTTATTCACTGTTGAGCCTGTGGCTCAATCATTATTATACATTATTATTTGTAATTTTTTTCTGTTTAAGAAAAATATTGTTAATGATTTATTTATTTATTTTTTCATACTTGACTTTTTTTTTTAACCCCGTTGACTTTCTTTGAAAAGCAAGAGACAAAATATCTTATTTTGTGTTCTACAGAAAAAAAGTAAGTTCTACCGGTTTGGAACAACATGAGGGTGTGTAAATGATGACATCATTTTTATATTTGGGTGAACTATCTCTTTAACACTGGTAATGACGACAATGCTGAACTGCATGTCTTACTAAGAAGGGCCTCACCAGTGGGGGCTCTTTGGGGAGAGCAGCTTGGGGATAAATGACTAGATCTGGTTGGGAGACCCCAGGGACTGGGATTTAACGCCCAGGAAATAATCATGTTTAATTTAGCAAGCAGATGGCTCAGAGATAGGAGGCAAAACAGATCCTTAGACCTGCGGTTCTGCCACTCAGATGCCTGGGGTGAGCAGAAAGTCCATACATGCACTGATACACAGCAGTTTATCACTTAACTTAGAAAATGGGCGGCACGTCACATTCATGTAAACATGCGAAACCTCACCCAGCTGAACATAAACAGTCACTACAAGATGCCACTCCAAGCCATTTGCTCACTTGCACAACTGGGATTTAATTGGAACACACAGAGTCTGGGTCGGTACACTCCGATGAAGAATGAACAAGCACTTAATCTTCTGTAACAGCTTCAAAGAAAGCATCATTTACAAGCAAAAAATATTGTCTCTAACCCCACAAGTTAGCAGATAAACGTAACAGGAGAGAGAGAGAGACAGAGTACAGGGCCAGGAATGAGACGGGCAGGGTGGCAATCATCGTCTGTTAGATGAGGGTGTACTTTTCTGAATGTCATGCAGCCTGAGGTGTAACAAGCCCTTTCTGCTTTGGCAGAACTTTGACTGGAGCGTGTTCTTACCTCAGGTAGTCCCTGCGACAGAGGATGAGATTGGCTTTGGTGTAGAGGGTGGAGCCCACCTCCCCCAGGCGGCAGTCGCAGCAGGCACATTTCAGGCAGTCTTCGTGCCAGTATTTGTCCAGGGCCTTGAGCAGGTAGCGGTCTTTAATCTTGCGGTTGCAGCCGGCGCATCCCTTCTGTTTTCCTTTGGGCTGGACGGAGAGCATCGGCACACCTGTGGCGATAGGGAGACAAACACAGAGTGTTGTGATTTACTGCCTGCTAAACCAGTGACTTTTCATGTTCCGCGCTCTTTGATAAGGGTGGCGACACCACCGCAGTTCGGGCCGATGTTTTATATGCATTAGCCAGGGACGCTCTTCCGCGCAGATAGGCGCGCGGGTCACTTTGGACTGCATTCATCCATCACTGTCCCAGCTCAAAAGAACAGATGTTATTTTTGGCAAGTGACATACACCCGTTTAATTGGGGCTTGAATGCATCTCTATGTTGGGATGCCCCAGGACCATCTCTATTTAGATAGCTGACAGAGGTATTTATGTTGTTTGGAAGATTAGCCATGGCCCTATTTCATCAGTATGAGAACTGTTGGCCATGCTAAAAGCCTCCCATGGGCTTTGTTTGGTATAGATCAACATTAACCTTTTAGAGCACTGTTGACCGCAAGAAGGCTGCTCTCAGCTTCCAATGAGATACGGTATGGCCTAAGTGCCTTCCAAAGACGCGCACACACACGCGCCACAGCCCAATCTCCTTTTACACTCACAACCAGTGAAGAGTAACCAAACAGGCTAAATCGCCGTGCTGTCATGTAGCCTCCCCCTTTAAGCATGCCTTTTAGCCTCCTAAAGGACAAATAAAGTCCATTTAATAACTGCACTAAACACTAATAGTCTATCTGCGGTCTGACATTTGTGTGTGGACTAAAAGCCGCCCCCGGGCCAGAGCTGGTAACACTGGCACTCGGCACCCCTCTGCCAGCACTAACAGGTCTGCCACAGCTGAAAGCGCAGGACAACAGCTCTTAAGACACTCTCTCCCACACTGAGCTATTGATCCGTCTAATAGAACACGCAGCTAAACCGGCACTCTCCCTCTCTCTATACCTCTCTTTTGCTCTCTGCTTTCAAAACACATTTCTCTCAGAAATCCCAGTGTGATGCCCTCTTTGACACCCCCCTCCACCTCCCTCCACCTCCCCCACCTCCATGCCTCCTCCACCACCATTCGGTGTATTGTGCCCTGGACGGTCAAACCATTAAAAGCCCCCAATCCTATATGGAGACAGACTAATCTGGACAGAGGGCTTTTGATTCAAGTATTAGCCATTTTACAGTTTTACAGTACAGAAAAAGCGTAAAAACATTCTCTGTAAATATTTAAAGAATTGGTGGTATTAAATTTAATGTGGGAGGAATTAAAGGAACAGTCAAAATTATGTCATCTACTCACCCTTGTTGTCGTTTCAGGTCAGTATGACCGTTTCTTCTATGGTGCACAAAAATTATATTTTGAACAATATATATATATTTTTTAGCCATACCATAAAAAGTCAATTGGGCACCAAGTCAAAGTTATTTTGGTCCCCTTTAACTTCCATTGCATAGACAACAACTTTTGCATTCTACAAAAGTAAGTAAGTTTTGGAAAGGCATGAGCGTAAATGACAGAATTTATTGTGTTGTTGGTTGGACTACCCGTTTAAATTCATATTTTCCCCGTATCTCCATGTTTATATAAAGCTTGTGCTTAGCTGATTGTTAGTGCATTGTAGATCTCTGTTAAGAGTATCCTGATGGCAGAGGTCACAGGCAGCAGCTCTAGTTCAGCTTTAATGTCCAGTAATGGCTCTACTGTACATGATCAACAAATGTACGCCAGTGGGCATGAACTCCATTATCCGTTACCCTGCATGCAACTATCAGCATATTAATTTTTTTTTTTTTTAGGGGGGTTACATGGCAGGGTTCTCCTCCTCCTCCTCCTCTAACTGGACTAACCTTGCACTGTACTTAAGGGAGGTTTACATGGCAGGGTTGGACACATTTCTGAATCTTTCCAAACTTTCAGACAAGGCTAAATGTTTTGGGATTTTGTAAAGCCAATATTCAAATTTTGTCTTGACAAACTTAAAGGTGCTTTATGTAACTTGTTGACTGTACTAAAGCATAAAAATACCACAATATGTAAGCAGAGATTTAGGAAACATACTAAGTTCACATACTTGTTTCTCTAAAAAACACTTTAAAATTTTACTTTGATAAGAAAAAAGATCCACACACGAATATCGGCCAAAAAGCTCACAAGATTTATTTTCCAATGCAAAAAAGTGCAAGAGTTCAACCCTTCATCAGTGCAATGTGTTACTTATTTTACTTTAAAATGTGTTCCGTGTCGGAATGTCTTTTTTTGTTTCAGTCTGTGTGATCTCGTCCACTGCCAATTTACCCAATATTATTTCGACCCCCTGGGTTGCCAGTTGGTGGAAAACACAGTGTATTACAGCCATCGAAGCCAGCAAACAAACTAGGTCAGAGATCGCAGATTCTACCCGTCCTAAAAAGCCTCGGCAAGTCGGCACCCATCTAATTAAATCACGGATAAATCAAATCATCAACTTACAAGTGTGTATATCTCGCCTTCCATTGTCAGTTGTGCTTGCCCCTGTTGCTTGTCCTCAATCTGGAAACCCACGTGAGCGTCGAGTCTGAGGAGGAGGGGCAGGGGAAACAACCCTCTCCAATATTTTGAATTTGAACTGCTGTACCCATTTCAAACCACTAGCTGTCAATCTTACACACTGCACCTTTAACTTTTCTAGTCAAAAATTACACAAATTCATTTGATTCTAACTCCTTATATTTAAATTTGAATTACAATTCTGCATCCTGTTTGCTACCTCCTCCACCAGGGACTAAATTAGAATTTAAACTGCATTCTCAGTTCAATTCTGAATAGCCACAACTCTAGTACCTGCTCATTCTCACACTTTCCCTCTGTGATGCACTTGTTCATTTATTGGATTCAGATTTGTTCAATGATTCTGGACTGTCCACACATCAGTAGTGCTATGAATATAATATAATATAATATAATATAATATAATTAGCATTTCCTCGGTTATAAAATGAGGTAAAAATGTGAGAGCACTCAGGAAAGACTGAAAGAGAGCTTGTTAGTTAAATTTATGACTTGGATGTGAATAAGAGCTCTGATGGTATTCAACCATCTTATTTCTTTATCAGAACTGGAAAAAGAGGGAAGCTAATTGGTCTAGTGCCACTGATGAGAGCCATCAAGTAGCGGTGTGATTTCCCCCTCCAGCTTCCTCCCCCATCCCTCCTCCGGCCCCAATACGGGCCCCTTGAAGCCGCCGCATTAGGATCACAAAACTCGCTATAAATACCAATGTTCGGTATAAATGAAGGTAAAAAGCCTTTAAATTGAAGCCACACTAGCTGAGGGCGGTCGTTTTCTACCTGCATTTCATGGCTTGTTAGAGGTGCACTCTGCAGGTATGCCAACAGTGCTCTCCTGTCAGCCTTCTACGGAACTAGAAACAGTCTTAATGAGGAGAGGAAAAAGTGTGTCTGTGTTTGTACGTGAGTGTGCGAACGAGACTGAAACGAGCTTGGGAATCAGGCTCCTTCAGTTCCCCAAGGGATGGCACAAAAATCTTTAATTTGCCTTTTATGACAGCTAATTAGTTATTCTATTCAAAATCTTTGCTTTAAATAAGAGAACTAATTATACACAAAGGTCGTTTCCCCCACCTCAGGAGAACCACACATAATTGGTTTAGGCCACAACCCCCCCACCACCCCCCCACACACACACTTTCCAGTTTCCACCCACCTTTTAACAACACGCATGCAAAAAAAAGTTAACCATAAAGAACCCTTTCTGTAGTAAACCATATACGAGAAACCTTGGAGCATCCCCGTTCTGTAATTACCTGGATGAATTCAGGTAACTGAAGGACATGTCACATAGTGACAAGTTTCCTATCCCAGATTTAAGGAGGCTAACGCTTCCTGTCTCACTAGGCTAGAGCATTCTCCAGGATGAGTTAGTTGATGTGAATAGCACTGTATTTTGTCTGAGCTAATCATCTTGTTTCTGCCATCTCTGAGAAACCTCTTGTTGTTTTCCAAAAAAGAGCCAGCTGAGATATGCTTTTAGAAGCCCTATATAGCCTCAGCACATTTTAAACCTAAAACGCAGAGTAAATGACTGAATAAAAGTACATAATGTTGACTCTTACATCAGCAAACTGGTATTTTGGGGTTTATACAGAAGAGTGCACCTGTCATCATTCTTTGAACAGCTTGGAATCTTGGTAGTTGCCCCTTCCCCCATTTCTGTCCTGCAGAACAAAAAAGGGGAACATTATAAATGGGAACGCAAACTGAGGAGGCAGCTCCCACTTAATCCAATCCATTTAACCGATACAAGTGCTGCTGACCTTCCTATGTCATTCCATGTCACAAAAAGCATATCCTGCTATCTGCCACTTGATTCATATCCTAACAGTAGATGCGTTTTTTCCTTCAAGAGGCAGCGTTTGCCTTGTCAAACATTTCTCCCAAACAAATAAAAGGTAGGGAAGAAAATCATTCGCTATTAGTAATTGGTGTGCACCCTGTCATCTGCCTCTCTTCCACCCATACACCCTTTAAAGACCTTATCTCGTTCGAATATGTACGGATGCTTTTTTGCATTTGAAACTGTCAGACCATGTACTTTCCATTATAAAGATAGGATCCGGTTTCTATGTAGGCCTTCATTTCAAGTTCCATTTTTGTGGATATCAAAAAAAAATCAAATCAATGTGGTACCCTTTTGATGTATTTAAAGTTTAGAGCAAGAGGAAAAAAAAGTCAAGGAATCGTTTTTAAGCATTACATCACAATTATCATATGGATGGGGTGGGGG
>JAPMNU011397605.1:0-14486 GCA_029874995.1 Alburnus alburnus
AGGCAGTTCTGAAGGCGAAAGGGGGTCAAACACAGTATTAGTATGGTGTTCCTAATAATCCTTTAGGTGAGTGTATACATCAGTTTGTTGATGGACATGTATACACTTGTTAATACTGATGGAGAGGAATTACAGTTGCAACATCTCATGTACGTCAAACTGAGTAGTTCATCACTGAGAAACATGCTCAGTTGTCCTTACAATGGGGTTGAATTACTAGTTCTTTCAATGTTTCATCATCGGACTCGAGCTCGAATTCATATGGTAAAATCATCGGCATCATTACTGCCTTTACAGTGTGTACAATCGCTAAGCTTTAGGAAGCCTCCGGACGGAGCTGAAGTTTATGGTAATGGTCGTTTAGTTTCCGCTTTGGTTAAAAGCGTCTGCCAAATGCATAAATGTAAATTACCCTTGGCGTCGCTAGATCGCTACTGATTTAATAAAATGTTATTTTATATAATAGTGGTACAGTATGCATATTTACAGTATGTTTTATTTGTTATTAAGGAAACATTTCTTTCCCTCCTTCAAGTTCTCTGTATAAGAATGCTGATAGTATCAGCATCTCACTCATCGGTTCATGCAGACATGTCCGAATCTGAGACTGTTATAACCATTGGCTGGAACCAGCTCTTAACCCGAGAACTGCGGTTACCAGGATTTGAAATGAACACCGGTCAACTGTCAAACTGCAGGTGAAAATCAACCGTGGTGAGTAACGCAATAAACTCACTAGCCAAATTTTAAGGTTATGATTATGTTCTATTACTTTGCATGCTATCGGCCTCCAATATTAGCAAAACAAAGTGTCTGTATTCCGATGCTGCTGGTAAACCCATTGCTTTCAATGAGACAAGTTTGCCATTAACATATACTAACACGATACATGAGCGTTGTGTCATTTGGACTAATTTTATGGTGTACTACAACTTTAGTGATATTAAACTGTCCCTGGATGGAAAAGAGCTGTGTAAAAATTCTTCAAAATTCTATTTGTCATACACCAAAGACTAGACAAATATTAATACATACAAATATATTAATGCATTTAATTTAATGTTATTTTAAATACTACATGTTTCTGTGCCACAAATCTAGGGCCACATTTTAGTCCTAGTCCAGCCCTGGAAACAGCTGAATGCTTTTTGAATTGACAGTTTGCATGTTAATCTTCAGCGGGTTTACTATTAAACATTCATTTACAAACCCTGCCTGTCATAGTATCAGTGTACTTTTGACTTGACAGTTACTGCCACCAGACCACTGTTACATCAGCCACATCAAATACTGATTTAATCATGCCATAAATATATTTACAGTACATTTTATTTGTTATACTTTCTCCTGTTCAGCAAAAGACATCACAAGACTGCAAGTAGCGAGTTGGCAAAATCTGTCATCATTGGGTAAATTGAAATTGTATGATAATATACTCCAGGATACTGGATAATTTTGAGTCAGAGTGACTGTAATGCATATTTGAAAGTGAACTATAATTGAGTAACTGATCAGTGCACTGGTTCAACCAGTTTATAATGCTGGGAAGACAATTTCCAAATGTACACTGTCTAAAAAAGTCCAAAAGCAGTACAACCATTACTAATCATTCCTTTACACATTATATGTTAATATATTTTCAATCAGTTATGTAAAATTAACATAATTAATTAATTAACATAATCCTGGATGATAATTCTTTTTTTTCTTCTTTTTTTTTTGAGGCCTAATGGTTAAAGAGTCAGACTGGTACCCCAAAGGTTGCGGGTTCAATTCTCAGTACTGGCAGGAAATGACTCAGGTCCCCTTGAGCAAGACACCTAACGGTTGAAACCGATTTCTGGATGCCCTTTTTGGCAGCTTGTTATGCATGACGAATCTTCAAGAAAAATCAACTGATGTCAAAAATAAAAACTCTCACCTGTCTTTTTGCCCGTCTCAGCCCATCTGTGAGCTCCGATTCATTCGTCTCCATAGAAACGGGATAGTCACTGTTAATGTCAGAGTCACTGCCGTTCATGGTGCTTCCTGGAAGAGAAGAAGCCATTGGTTATACGGCCTAAAACCATCCCGAACAAAAAGTTCCCAGTCGTCAGCTTTCAGTGGATCGATAAAGATGTCTATTACTGAAAAATGATCCATGCAAAAAATCAATATGCAGCAGACGGAGAAAGAGAGAAAGCAGGAAGGATACAGTNTAAAAAAAAAAAAAAAAAAAACACTTTAGTATAGGTCATATGAGACAGCGAGACTATGTCTAACTGTATTAAAGGAAAAGTCATTTTGTCAAGGTGATCTATCCATACAACAAATGTGAATGGTGATTTTTGCTATTATTAGTCTGTTCATTAGAGACGATGTGATGCATGGTGACTTTTTGCATTTTGCCTTTTACTCTTCAAAACATCTTCAGCTCCACTAAAGAAAGAAAGTCATACAATTGACATGAAGGTCATTTTATGTGCATGTGAGAGGAATCTATGTCTTACCTGAGTTTTGTGGCATCAGCCGGATGTCTGCCATTCTGTATACAACATGAGTATTTGCATCCTGTGTGACAGAATCATGGAAGTCACCTACTGTATGAAACCTTCATAAATACTGCATGCAGCATTTTTCTCTTGACATTAGTCACATGACGGGTTATTCCTGTAAGGTTTCACATAGCCGCAATCGACAATTACTAGGGTCTAAGCAGTTCAGTAGAGTAGAGATAATAGATCAAATTTGAAAGAAAACAAGCTGCTGATGCTGTGAACCAGTGGAATTATGGTAAATGTCAACACACAGTTTAAAGGTTTAGAGGTTCTGTAATGTTCATTGTGGAATTTTGTATTTTATGTGACAGTATTGTGGATTCTATTGTGGATTATTAGGGTTTGGGGAGCTATGATTAATGATAATTGTGAATGAACATACTGTTACTCAAGAAAAATAAAAAAGGGCTTCTATACTCTTTGCTCGAAGCGCGTGCAGACAGAGAGAGAGAGGGGCGCGTTTCATATAGCGTGCGAACACAGAATTGATTCCTCTTTCACGTTTACTTGAACTTGAACGTACACATATACAAAAAATTACGGCAAAATACTGTCTCGGCAAGTATTCTCTCGGTTATGTCATGACCTGTTTAGAAAGAAACCGGATGTGTGTGTCAGTATATTCGGTTCGTGCAATCGGACTTAAAGTGACAGCAGCCTAATATTCCTGCAGTTGTCTTAATGTTAATAATAAATAAATGGTAATATTTTTCCTGGCACAGTCCAAAGATACTAGCAAAAATGTAAATTAGCTTTTTATAGCGTTACCTTGTGGCCGATTTTCATCCAAATTTGGTACCTAATCTACATGCCCTCTACATAGTATCTGCCAAATTTCATTAAAATCAGCCAATTCAGCCTGTTCAAACATATTTATATTTACATATTTATTAGCTGCTGAGTTAGAATGTAAGCACATCCCCAAACATAGTTATGGTGTTGTTGTTGTTGTAGTTTGCCTTATGGGTGAAAGTTTACACAATGTTGCTTGTATCCATAATGTCCTTGTGTTTGATTTCCAGATTTAGGCAGTTGCAGCATTTTTCACGTTTACCATCAGCATTCATTTTTTTTATGGATTCTCAGAATCACAACTTCGTCATAACCATTTTTGTGGCCTTTTGAGAAAAGTAGGCCACACCCTTATCTAGTCCTGCTGAAAAGTCATGTTGTAATTGAACTCACAATATTTGGTACATACTGTATATTTTGTTACCAAATTGTATGAATATGTTGTTGATAAATGTGCTAATTTCTGGCTGAATTATTTCCTGCTGTTGGGAAACGTTTCCTCTCAGATGAAAGGCTCGCTGATGTACTGAGCTCTGCCACGTAAGGCTATTACACAACTATTCATTATTAATCTCCCATCTACCCAGACAGAGAGAGACACTTTACATGTGGCTTTGAATACTTTATGAAAATGACCCATTTAAGAGAAGTGAAAGAGGAGTGGAGAGAGAGTGAAAGAGAGATAAATAACAAATACAGATGAAAGGACCAAGAAAAACAGCAAAAAAAAAAAGGTGAAATGAAAGAAGAGAGAATCGCTCAGACACATGCTATTTCAGTGCAACAAGAATTGCAATAGTAATTCTAAGTTAATTTAATTCACACAAATTAAGGATTCATCTTCATCTATGCTTAAAATAAGCTTGGTTACTTTTGAGGCTTTCTCTAATTGTCTTGGAACAAACTCCTCCCACAGAAATGACATTACTGGAATAGAGTGCTGCAAAGATAATGTCTTTTTTTCTAGGCCAACAGTCAGCATTTAGGACTTCCGGTTTCATCGTCCCAAAGTCATTGGGTTTTGGGAATGGATTTTTGCCTGAACAAAGGTCTATGGTTCACAGAAGCTCAAGATATTTGCACATTTTATTCTACGACATAATACACCAGTAATACTGCCTTGTGATTTGTTTTTAAGCTTTTACTTGTCTTGAAAAAAGCAGTTGCTAACAAGTGTCTACATAGCACTACAAAGGTTGGTAATTTCCACCGAAACAGGAGGACAGAGCAGGACATATCGAACAGCCCTTTTTAAAATAGCCAAAAACATTTTGTTTCTATCACAGCTCGGCCAGAGCCGTTGAGCTTGGTAAAGCCGCAGTTTCCTCCAAATCTCTAAATCTAATCTTTTTAAAAAATAGCATTCTGTGCAGAATTCAAATGGGTCCGAAACGTTTTCTGCACTGCACTGACCTGCATATGATCTGCTCTGTGCTATTGTGTCTCTGGACCGGAGCAGACTGTGTGTATGCACTGCAGCGGTTAGTGTGACACTAACGTCAAACCAGAGTTCATTCACCCCAATGGAAAGCATATTTACATATTTATTCTGAATCGTTCCCTATCCCCTATATATTACACTATGCGACCGATTTTCACTGCAGCTTCAGCGTATTTATAATGTAGGGGGCGGGACGCTTTAGATTCAAGAGATAACAGTAAGGCTAACATATTCATACTAAAAACCAATTTTTATCTCATGTGGACTTTATCATCAAACCGAACAGGTAAACTCATCTACTCACTAGTCTGCTGCTTTCACAGCCTCAGTGTGTTTATAATCACACACTTTCAAACTATTCTTTGTGATGATCAAGTCATGCAACCGTGGTGTATAGTTCATTTTTAGCCTTTTAACTTCTTGTTTAGGCTTCAAAATTCATCAAATGAATTTTTGCTGGTCAGAGCCTATTTTTTTGCAATAATCCAAAAGCCAATGGGAAAATCCTGAATCACTGCAGAGATCTATTCCTCCATCTTGAAAAAGTAGCCCTGCCTCAAATCCACCATTCAAACAGCATCAGAGCCGAAAGGACAAATGAAAATCGAATGAGGCTGTTTTAACCAAAATACAAACGTCACATTACTGCTCTTACACCCTCCACCTGCCGTGCCTGTTATGCTTCCATCGCAATGGCATGACTGTAAATGTATTTGAACTGAGAGACGAGTGGAATGATGTTCGTTCACTGGTATTCGACTGCAGACCACAGATGCTGTCGACAGAGTTTAACCTGTAGTCAACCAGGAATAGTAGTCTATATTGAACTCATAATTAAGTTCTTATACTATTAATGTCTAAATTAAAAAGTATGAATTAATTGCTTGACAGAAAAATAGTCTCAAATAGGCATTCTTATTATTAAATCGAATTTCTTCATTCATTTTAAAGTGACAGATTTCTATATGATAATGCAGTGCTGCTAATATCACGCATAAGCTGCTCTGTCTCATATTTTCTCACTCGACACCCTCCTTCTGCTCTTCACCTCCGTCCCACATACAGGCGTCTGCTGATTCACCTGTCAGTCAACGGCAGTAATGCACATTTCTGAGCATGTGGCTAAAATTCAGTGCTTCGCTGTCTCTTCTGTCTCTCATTGAGCAGGACTGTGTATCTCTTTGTCTTTTCCAGGCTGCAACATGCAGATGAGAAAGATGAGAGAGATGAATATTTCAGCCGCGTACTGACCTGCTCGCTGCTGTTGTGCACGGGCTCGATGCTGTAGGAAAAGTTGCCATCTGAGAACATCCCTCTGTAGACACACCAACGTCACAAATGTGAGACACTCCAACGACAACAACCCCAATAAAGCCTAAAAATGCAGACTCTCTCAATAAGAAGGATTTATTGGGTAACACTTTACAATAAGGTTCAATTTGCTAAAATTAGTTGATGAACTAACAATGAAAAATACTTTTAGTCATTTCAGATAATGTTAACTTTAACATTTAAATTGAATATTTTACATAATTAAAATCAATTAAAAGTAAGTTGTTGTAACGTGTATGTTCTGTTATGATTGTGTTCCTATTTGCCTGAGTTCCTAGTTAGTTTCCCTGGCTATTAATTGTTTCCAAACACCTGTTCTGTTTCTCTTTGATTACATTTCCCATGTATTTAAGACCTGAGTTTCCTTAGTTCTGTGTCCGGTATGGTCTATGTTATACGTGGTTGTGTTTAGGGTTTCTTCTACGATCTCCTGTGTGTGCATTTAATAAAAAACGTCACGCACTTCTCTACAACCCACCATGACAGATGTATCTGTTATATTATTAAATGGACCGGAGTTAACATGAACTAACAATGAACAGTTGTGTTTTTATTAACTAACATTAACAAAGATGAATAAATACTGTAAAAAAAAACTGCATTATAAGTTAACAAATGGGACCTTATTGCAAAGTGTTACCCTTTATTGTTATAAAACATATCTGCATACATACAGTACAGTACACTAAACTCTACATACAGTGTGTATAGCCATTTATACTATAATAAATATATATATATATATAACTGCTGCTTGACTTATTTTGTTGCAAAAGTAATTTATTTTTAGATTAGATTAGATTCAACTTTATTGTCATTGCAGAGGACAAGCAAGAGAAAATTAAATGAAATGAAAATTTAACTATATTATCTCCCAGCTCTTTATTTAAATTTGGATATATAAGAATGTCCAACTTTATCCAGATACATACAGTATACTAGTGTTGAGTGATAACTACATAGCATATTTTAATGGTTTGATTGCTTATATCATCGCAAAGTGTAAACTATATTATTGCCCAGCTCTAATCAGCTAAATGCAATTATAGGGCATGACGATATTGAGATATTATAAACATCAACATCATGACTGTGTAAAGCAGCTTTAAAACAATTTGTATTGTGAAAAGTGCTATACAAATGAATCTATCTTGACTTACTTTAGGCCATGTTTGGAAAACCATGCAATTACTGTTACACATTAAAAAAAACGGGTAAGTACTAAAAAGTTGCTACGTGTTCAACAAAAACATAGTATTAACATGAGACATGTCCAAAAAACACAAGGTGTGTCCCAATTTGTGTACTTATGCACAATTCTATCATGCACCTATTTAACCAAAAAAACAAAAAAAAACAAGTGTGGAATAGTGCTTTGTATAAGTGCATAAGTGTCCAAAAATGCCCAAACAGACATTTTGATATTGATGTAACCAAAGTGTAAGTGTGAAAACAACTGTAAAAAATTATAGAAGCTTGTTTCCACCATGGAATAATAAATTTAAATCACAGTTTATATATAAAAAAACCAGAATTGTGAGTTATAAACTCGGAATTGTAAGAAGTAAAGTCAGAAATTCTAGAAATAAAGTCAGAACTGTGAGATATAAACTCCCAATTGTAAGGAAAGAAAGTCTGAATTGTGAGATTTTTTATAGCCCATGTTGGAAACAAGCTTCCATAAAAAGCAGCTGAGGTAATGGAGTGTTTCTTTAAGGGTAATAAACACATTGATTGTATTGTTAAAACAGTTAAAGGGTTGCGTCTCACTGTAGGCCGTGACAGGTGGAGAGAGCTGCCCATGACCTCTGAACTCCTCTCACGTGACCGTGATAGTAACAGTGCTCTCCTCCCTGAAATCTCACACACATCAAACCATCACACATTGCACCGAAGTGAAATGATTACACAGTGAACGCTGAACAGTCCTCAAATATGACAGTAACCAAGGCAACATTCCCCCATTAAAATTCACCAGATCACTTTTCCTATGTCCATTAAACGCTTTTAGAATGAGCCCCACCCACCCCTCGCTCAAGTCTCGATGATATTCTGGCTCTATATGACTCTATAGTGAAAATATTGCATCTAATCGCTTAGTAAAGTAACAGCACACCTCTACTTGACAAGACACAGGATTTGAAGAATCATTCATCATTTCCGCAGCCACACTTTCAATCAAATTTAAGAGCCATGGGGTCTGTAAGCGGGCACCCACACACACTGAACGCGTGGGAGACGTTCATGGCAGTGGTGTGATTGGCGTATCCGAGGTATATTTGCATCTGTTGCTGGGATTTCATTTTACCAGTTTGGATATAGTTTTCTGCACTGCAGTCCTGGTTCTTCTGTGTCTCTGCTGCAGTGTAGTTGCTTAATGACTTCAGCTTCTCCACTCAGTGCTTCATTCTTCCTGCGCGTGTGTGTGTGTGTCTCTCTCTCTCTCTGACTCAGTTGGCCAAAGTGGACTAGAACTGTCTATAAGCAGTTGTCATGGCAACAGCGTTGCGATTGGTCAAACGCGGCTGACACTGAACAGGAGGGGCGGATGCTTTCCCAGGCTCCTTTGCCTTGCTGCATCAAAGTCAAGCACTAAGAAAGGGAGTGGGTATATTATTCCCAGACCCACAGATGATACCGCAGAAGTTTTCATTAAGAGTGCCAGTGAAATAGAAATATTAAGGAATCTGTTAATTACATGTCTCATATTGCTCAAAAATCATTGTATTCAATTACATTTAAATGTATACATTTATCAGAGACTTATCCAAAGCGACATACAAAAAAGGAGCAATAGCAATTTGTCAAAGAGCCAACAATATTTGTAATAAACAATGCCTGGTTTATTAGACAACTAGACTAGGAATCAAGCAAGAGAAGAGGAGAAATGCAGAGAAGACATAGAAGTGTTTTTTTGTGTCTGTACAGAATATGTGTGTGTAACAAAAACTGATAAAGTCATATTACCACGGTTTTATGGTACACAATCCTGGGTGTATTAGGGGTTAACTACCATTACAAACAGACACAAAGATATTCTTTGTAACAGGAGATCTAATATTAATAAACATGTTTGGTCATTATGATATTACTCCCCCTAACAAAATCAATATAAAGGGATACAAATAGAAAAAGAGTGATTGTTTTCCTTACCGGACTCTTAAAAGGTCGCCCGTCCTTATCGAAGTGGCGTTCAACATAGTTAGATGACAAAAGATCGCTGTAGGTGCACACACACACACACACACCATCATCATCATCAATATACAGAGGGAATGAGAAGATATGTGTCTCTGCTAGTGTGTGATTTTGCACATACTGATTGAGCTCCAGGTCTAGAACAAACTGGATTCCAAAGGCCTTCACCAGGAATGAGATCTGAGCCAAATGAATGGGCTGAGAGAAAGAAAAACAGATAAAGGCATGTTGGTTACATACTAAAGGAGCCATTCCTCATCAATTGGGGTTGACAGGACATCACCATAAAAAAAGTATGTAACAGGGTTGCCAATTCTGTGAAACAAACTAGCCCAATGGCCAATCCAAATAGCCCAATCACCCTATCCCAAATATATGCCACTCCATACCTATACCTACATATCTATTTTACAGTCACTGTTATGCATTATACGTAATTTCAACTAACTTGTTAACTTGTTTTAAGGCATGCTGCTCCATAATTATGCTACCTTCTTTTGGACAAGTTGAAAGTCAGTACCGGATATGTAGTTTTCAGTGAAGTCAATCCCAGAATGCATTTTAATGGGCTCAGTGAAAAAAAAAAAGTTTAATCCAAGATGGCGAACAAGTCAAGAGAAACATTGATTACTGGACTTTTGTTAAATCTGGAAAATTGTTAAATCTAGTTTAAAATGTAATATTTTACCTAATTGTGTACTATGTATCTTTATGCTTATTAGTTTTGATAATTGCTTGTATTCATCATTTGTTAGTCGGAACTGAGTTTGAAACCCCTGCTTTAACCTAACCATACCACCAAACCTGTCCCGAATCTTACCCGTATCCCACCTCAATAGCAGCAAAAGAGTTTTGCAATACATCATAAACACAAGTACATTGTGCCTAACAATTTTTTTAATGTAAGTATATAGAGCTGTGTATAGTGTTCAAAATCAGCAACTTCTTAGGATTAAATTCAGTTCAGATGCTTCATAAGAGTTTAGCGATTTGCAGCGAGTCTCCGATTTCTATAGTGACAGAGATCATTCTGCTGGTGTGTGATGCAGCCCCGTGATACAACTGGATACTACAGCAAAACAAGAATGACTCCTAGAAACCAACAGTGTATACACTCGGCGACCTCCAGCAAGTTAACCGGCTTTCAACCAACAAATCTTTCTTCAAATCTTTTAAATGCTCTCCCTCTGAAACAGTTTTTCTGTTTCAAACAGATATCATAAACCCCTTCCGCTCCAAATACTTGTCATACAGAGAACACAATTCACCAGCCAATCAAATTCCTGATTAAAAATCAAGTCATGACTACATTTAGACTTTTTTGCCTTTGTGAGAATGAGAAAGGTCAATGGGGATTAGGTGTCACAGGACAGATTCAGACAGAAGTCATCGGGTCCAGCGCCTGAAGGACGGTCACGTAGGGTTGGCGTGTGCTCTGCACCAGTGTCAGGTGAGACAGCTCAAGGTTATGAGGATATAAAATGGCCTTTGACAGACAGGTGGTATATATTGCACCCATGGTTACAGGAGACGAAACGGTGTGGGTGTGAAATGTGATCACCTTGCAATACTTGCAGTCGAAGGCATGAAAACGAATACCTATCTGAATGCAAGAAAGCAGGGAGTGCATCCACACTCATTTATTTTACTAAATAAATCATTCAAAAACTTAAGTCTCACACTGTACACAAGGTCAGATCAAATGCAGCCAGGGAAGGTAAAACAAAACCATATGTTAAAGCAAATAAACGCTCAGGACCCCATTGTAAAGCGATAGCACAGCTATTTGTTTTATATATTTTAGTAGCTCACTTCCAATAAACACTTTGCTTCCACAGAGAAAAACTATTCCCAGCAAGTTCCTAGCAGTTCCCTATGATAAATAAGTTTTAAACAATTTTTTGTTAAATTATCAATGGTACAAACTCATTGCTTTTTGTCAAAATTAGTTATTTATTTATTTATTTATTTGTTTTTGCGAGCAAGTGGTTGGGCACATCTCTCCAAAATTTTACAAAAGATTAATTTGTCAATATAATACCACTGAAGAGTTTTAGCATTTAACAAGGTATTTATTATTTATCCATATGTGAAAATGCCCTTTGCTTGGCAGATTGAGTGGCTAAACACAGTAGCATGAGCACAGAAACATGGCGTTTTCTTTGGATATTCTGTAGAGAACTGTTTTCACACGCTTCCAAACACAGAGATAAGGTGCTTGTACAGAGCTGATGGTTTAAATCCATTCTTCACTGTATATAATACACAGGATCCATGAAGTTGAAATTTTGCTTGGTTTATAATTAAAATATATAAATATAGCTGCAAGCACCAATTAATGGGGTTCAGGCGCTTTAAGCACATGAATTTTTTTTATTATATTTTATTTAGCAAGCCTGTAACCACCTAGATCATAGATGGAAAAGCCAAAATTTACTGAGGAAATATACAGTTAACTATAAATATAAAATTTAAATATACTTATATATAAATATAACTTTTTTAACAGTTATCGAGGTTGAGCCAAAAACCTAGTTTCTAGTTCACGGAAGGTGATGTGAGGATTTTGAAATATTTTCCAATATTTAACGAACGATTCGATTGACAGTGGTGGTCCTAGCGGCACAGTTGCTCAGAATAAGGAGTTCTACCATATGGTATGAATGTTGTGGGCATGTGCAAAAAAATCTTGTGATATGCAAAATGCAAAGGTGCCCCCGGTGGCCGATTTCTTTCTAATTTCTCATAGGCCTCTAGGGCCTCAAACAGGCCCAGTGAGTTTCGTACCGAACAGCCTCCGTTAACCTGACAGTCGCTCAAACTTCATTGGCCGACGGCGGCCATGTTTTTCGAGATACACGAAAGTCCTCATAGACAATCGTGGCACCGTGGACAAAGACACCGCATGCCAGTTTTCAAATCAATCGGATTTACTGTTGTGCAGCTATAGCTGTTTTTGTGGGGAAACTTTTTTCGAAAAATCCAAAATACACAAAAATGTGGTGTTCAAATCTAAGGTATGTGTTTTGTTTGTCTTGAGCCGAAGATTCCAACTATACAAGAAACTTGAGCCTGCAACAAACAGTTTAGGAGTTATGAGCCATTACATAAACTTGATCACTGTAGCACTAACATCAGGCCGATTGGGACGAGCTTTGGTGACGTTGTAGACAGGGTGGGTACTATCATCCCTCAAAGTTTCAAGTCTCTGCGACTTACGGTTTTGTTTGCCCAATCACTTTTAGGGAAGAATACTGATCCTTGGAAATTCTAACAATTACAATAGTGTTTCAGCGCTACGTGCTTGAACCTCTAATTAAATATGTTAAACAAGGATTTGAACCTGGATCCTGTTGCATACTAAATTTGCATAGTAAGTCTGTAACAGATGTATTATACCAATAATCAATAATATCAGCAATATTAAATCAGTAATACAAACAACAGCAAAAATCATAACAGCAAAAAAATTATGAATCTCCCTCAATCATGAATCAACCTCCAAAAATCAAGATGGCCGCACCAGAACCACTTATCAGTTCAAAAATCATGAATCTGAAATCTAATCACTATGCAAAATGCTACGAGACAAGAGGTTTACGGTGATTCTAGTGGTTTCACAGAAAATGTAATCCAAACAGTAAAAATAAAACTTACCCCTAAAAGGTTCATAGTAGTAGGTTATATATGACTACTCTAAGGTACTAATATGAACCTTTTAGGGGCTTTATGTATAGAGTTGTCCCTTTAAGGGTACAATACAGTATTTCTTTGAATTCTGAAAGGTTCAAATAAAAAGGTTAAATCTTAGTTTCAGTCCTCTAATTTGATTGGCCAGGCAGCGTGTACTGATATGACCAGTCCAACAGCACTGGGACTTCACACTGTTTCACTGTTTATATCACTTCATTTTATTCTGTTTGTGTCATTCTGGACCAGAGTATGTGAGTGTTTTTACCAGTGAGTGAGGAGCATGAAATTGAGAATGAGGAGCCGAGCTGGAAAACCACAGTGGAACTCTTCAAACAATCGTTGGTAGGTGGGCTAATCAATAAAATGGGTTTATTGAAGTTTAAACTAGTCTGGCGTCAGCATTCAGTGTCAGGTGGTTGCCTCTTTTGTACTGTTTTGTATGATCCATAAGATGATGCTCTGCCTTCTTTTGAAACTATTTTTTGTTGGTGGATGAAAAAAACTGCATGTAATGTACTGATATTAACACGATCGCTTTATATGATGAACAGATTTAATTAAGGCTCTTATTCACATATAACCATTGATTGACTCACAAACATAGAAGACAACAAATATGGTAAACGGAAGCTCCAAACATGCTTGCTTGAAAACCTAACAAGAATCAATAAGTTTTGTTTTCACGTGTCAAGCAAGTACTGTTGAGCTTCCTTCAGAAGACTACTTGATTCACATGGATTATGTTAAGAGTGTTTTTATAAATGTTTTGAATCTGCAAAGTTTTGGTTACATGATTTCAATATGGGGACAGAAATCTCTCAGGTTTCATTAAATTATCTTCATTTGTGTTTCAAAGATGAGGTAAATGATACAAATTTTCATCATTCAGTCACACAGATTCAGTCTATACCTGCACTGAGACAGGCCCGTTTACTCTTCCCCCAGCTGTTTACATTCCACTCTCCTCTACAGCAAGAAGTCAATATTACATTAAAGTATACATTTACAAGTATAACCTTTAATGTGCACTTTACCTCTCTGAAAAGGGCTTGATGCCAATTCTCTCTCTGCTCTATAGTCTTCATAACAGATGGAGTTTGCTAAGAATGTTTTTTTGTTTTAATTATTATTTTTTTTTTTTTTTTATCAAGGCCGTAAGTGCATTTTCATGATATTGGGAGTCAAATTCATTGATTTAGGGATCAATCACTTAAAAAAAAAACCCCACACATATCAGTCAATCATTAATATGAGTATTAGAGATTAGATGCCATGGCATTTGGAAGATTCTGAGATTTTTGTACATCTTTGGATTGCATCTGGTGCAGCAGGCCCAGATGGAGAGATGAGCAAAGAGCTGAGAATACTACTCTGTTATTGGCAGCCAGACACATAATCAAATTGAGCAAAATATTTCATTGACGCACACACAAAACAAGCCACAAAACTAGAAAAACTTTAAAAAACAATAAAACATGAAAGAGTATTTTAAT
>JAPMNU011397737.1:0-10797 GCA_029874995.1 Alburnus alburnus
CCCACCCACTGATCTGTAATAGGTCTGTAGCGTGAGCGGGTCCCGCCCCCTGGGAAAGATGAGGAACGAGTGTCTGTAGTCTAAACAGAAATCCCCCCCTCTTACACTTCCTCCTGCAATGACGCAAAATGACGATTTTTGCGTCATTGTAGGAGGGAGTGTAAGAGGTAAATAATGGATTTCTCCCGTCTCAGGGGAAAATGAGAGAGTGTTGCACGACCATTCAATAGTATGACTGGGTTTCTAACAATGCAAAGCTTAATGCAAATGGGTGGAGTGTCCCTTTAAATACTAATGCTGTAACACTGCAAAAAAAAAAAAAAGATGGCAAAATAAATCACTGTTCATTCCATGAGGACTGTCACTGCTTATCAATGTTTTCAACGAAGGTGTCGATCCTTACGAAAATCCAAACGGACACAGTTCAAAGGTCTGTCAATCTGATGGAAGGACAGACGTGCATGACGTTGCTTGTGTTCATCTCAATCAAAGTTGAATTGAAGAGCAGATTTCCCCTGGGCTAGAAGCTTGAGTGGAGCGGTCAGGATTTGTAAGCGCCAATTTTTATATGAGAGGCCTTTGGCATAATGACACTTCAACACAGAGTTGAAAGAGCCAAAGAGTCCTGCTCCAGTAAAGATGTGCCGTCTACCATCAAATCTCACTCTCCACAGCACTGCTCGATGAATCTTAATGTGTTGTGGGAGTACGCAATGAACCAAGTGCATCTAAATTTGCTTTGTTATGCAGATTGACTCTGTTTATTTTCGAAGACTTATCTATAAGAAGCCTGGACTAAATGGTAAGTTACGAAGAGTGATAAATCGAAGCGTCTCTAAAGGTTTTTTAGGGAACTAATCTGAAAGAACACATATTGTGGGGCATTTGCTGTGTAAACAATTGATCAATTTCAGACACAGCTTTAGTGTCTTATAGTGTCGGGGCGGATGCTACAAGTTCTATTCAGCATTCGACTGTAGAAAACCTGATGAGAAAGTGCAGAATGATCATCACCTTGAGGTCTTGAAAAGAGCTACAGTATATAATTAAAAACATTATTAGGCCTGAGTCACACCCAGTTACAACACATTAAAGTAATCCAAACGGGAAGACCCAAAGGCATGAACAACCGTCTCCATTTCTTCAAAAGACTTTAATTTAGATATAAGATGGAAAAAACTATTCTTAACAAAAGCATTGATTTGCCAGTCAAAATTAAGCTTGGAGTGAAAAATGACACCAAGGTTTCTTACACTAGAGAGATCCCAAGCAGTCATAAACATCCTTTACACACCCCTTATTACCAAATACAATTATCTCTGTCTTATTCGCCAACCAGCACTTAACCTCAGTCAAACATTCATGCACATTCAGATGGCACTTTTATGTTTCAGTGGTAAATAAATTTGAGAATCATCTGCATACACATGATAGTGAATCACAAATTTCTCAAAAATTGAACCTATAGAGGAAGCATATAAAGGGAAAAATAAAATTGGTCCCAAGATAGAACCCTGAGGAACCCCACACACAAGAGGGGCAACAAAAGAAGAATAATCCCCAAAACTGACTGAAAAAGTCTTATCTTTCAAATAGGAAGATAACCATTTCAGGGCTAAGCCCTGAATACCAGCCTGATCCCTAAAACGATCAATGAGAATATTATGATTTACTGTATCAAATGCCGCAGTAAGATCTAACAAAAGTAAAACAACACAGCTTCCAGAATCAACGCCTCATAGGATGTCATTAGAAACCCTCAGAAGAGCAGACTCTGTGCTATGGCCAGCTCTAAAACCTGACTGAAATCTATCTAAATTTTTATTTAGCAGATCAGATCACCCAGATCATCTTCAGACCATGCCAACACAACAACATGTAATTCAAGTTAATTAGTCAAACCATTCTTGAATAAATTGCAAAAGAATTTTACGAAGGACACACCAAAGTGGACGTGAGGTCATATCTCTGAAATGCTTAACCGTATTCAGACCAAACTTGGTTTGTGTAATAACAACTATGACCTGAGGGTACCTGCACTTGGATCAAAAGTTATGGATTTCATGTTGACAAAACCATTTTCATTTACCGCATCAACGAATTTGATAGCATGATGCCAAAAAGCATCTGAGGCTGTATCTCTACAAAGCTTTGGCATATTGACACCAAACTTGGTGTATGTCACTGCCACCCAATACGGACCCCACCAAAATAATTTGGTGTCAAGGTGAAAATTAATAACCAATTATGTCACATTGAAAGTGATTGTATATGTAGGTTTTCAACCTTTTTGCTTAAAATTGTCTCCAAATGCCTTTTACTCATTTTTAGAGTTGGATTGATGCTCTTTTCCAAGCTTGCTCATCATTTTGCCTCTGTAGTGCTTTGCCCCTTAATTGCTACTTGCAGTTATTTATTATTATCATAATTTTTTATTTAAAAAATGGTTGATCCATATGGGTGGTTGAAAGAGACTGAACATATTTAATACAAATATTTTCTAAATGCTAAATGTTTTGCAGCACACTATCTCAACACTAAGGCTAGAGAAGCACTGGTGTAAGCTATAGCACAGCATGATAATTAAAGCACAATTACTAAAAATATCAAAACAAAGAAACAAACTAGAAAAAAAAACACATTTGATGTTGGTCATCCATTGTTACCATCTCAGACCTCATTAAAAAAGTGAGATTTGTGGGTTTTTAGAGAGTGTGTTAGCTTTGAAACCATTGTTACTAAAGGCACATCCATATGAAAAAGACAAATACTTAATTAATTTGATTGATGGTTTTCTTTGATATAACAAGAATTCATTGTGCTGTGAATCAAAGTCACTCATTCTAGCAAAGCATTTGCAGCCCAAAAGCCCAAATAACTTAAATTGTTATTCACTAAAGTAGAAACACCGCCGACGGTGTATGAATGAGTGAATGAATGGGTGAATGTGAGGCAATATGTAAAGCGCTTTGGTGGCCATGGGTCTGTTGAAAGCGCTATATAAATGCAGTCCATTTAGATATTTTCTACTGTATATTTTTCTTCTCACTACAACTATCCATGTGTGTTTCTTCAGAATTATTAATTATTAAATCAAGAGGCTCTAAAATGTAATGTTGAACACAACAACTTACAATCAGAGTGCCTTATAGGCACTGGCCTTGCTTGTTGCTGCACTGCTGTCTTCATCCTCTCACATTACCGTGAAGTAGACATCTAACTGTCGGCACATTGACACTGAAATCAGTTTTTACATGATAACAAAAAAACTCCCAACAAACTCCATTTCTGAAATATGCTCTGGGTGCCGAGCTAAATATTATTGATCTATTCCAAGATCAACACAATAACAAATGGGAATTGTACAGCACATGAAATATACAAAGCCAAACAATTTCCCTTAAGGCAAGTCAGTCATTTGGCATTTTGGCAGCTATTTTCTAGCCAAGCAAGTACAGCGCCTTTGTACTTGAATAGGGAAAGACCGCAAAACTTCTGGCTAAGATTAACTTTCAACAGCATATGTCAAATCTGACAATAATACCATCATTACTTTTGGCTTTTTTATTTTTTATTGAATTTTTTTAGCACAAATCATGCTAAAACGCTGTATTCGGTTTGGTCTACTCGTAGCTAGTGCACTAGCTAAGCATATTTTCCCTACAGCCACCATATTGAGTGTTGTGGTTTTCTCATTCATTTTTCTACAAGTGATCCATCTTCTCCCTTTAATACTCTCAGCTTTTATGTGTATGAGAGGTGGAATATAGCAACAAGGACAAATGTTGTTGACCTGTACACAAGCTAAAAATGCACCACACAGGCTGCAAAGCTAAAAGCCTCAAGTACGGGCCACCATACCTGAATGCTCACAGTGAATGACAATTCAAGTCACTGGAATCCTGTGCCAAACTTTACCACGAAACAACAGATATGTGTTCTCTTCCTGAGCGTGGATGTTGAGTAAATATTACTCTCTGGGAGGTTTCTGTGTCCCTATACTTAAGCATAGGAATAAAATCTAAGCTCCTAAATTTGATCAGTAAAGCTGTCCAAGCCCATTAATTTCACCAAAATACCCTTAAAATATATAAATACACAACAAGGACACACATGAACCAATACAGACGTCAGTGGAACAGTGCATGTTCTCAGAAAGGCGTCTCTCAGAGGAGCAGCGATATACTCCACCGCAGCACTGATAAAGCATTTCAAACTCAAATGAGCACACAATGAATTTCAGACAGCATTCATTGTCTGAGATATGATCTCAGGCTGCAATTCAATTCAGTGTTTAAACTGAAGGCTGACACTGGAGCAAATAACCAGTGAAGAGGGCAATGCCTCTTCATAGCATAGCGTTTTAACGCATGTGCTCCGACACACTGTACCATGGTGAAAATACAGTCACTGCAAGTTTGAATTTGGCTCACATTATCAGATCATATCAACTGTTCATGAATAAAAGTGGGAAAAGTTGCCCTAAAAAGAGGGCAACACTTAATATGTGGCATATTCCAACTTTCATTCTTTATGCAGTTGAAACTGTTAATGATTAACTGTGTACCATCTCTAATTGTGACATCAGGTTTGTTTCATCGTCCCGGGCTAAACATTTTCCACCAGAGTTTCCAAGCCGAAACTGTTGCACCATTTCCTAAATAGGAAATTCAGACTTTTCCAAACATAAGCAACAACAGAGCCTGTCCAAAAGAGTGCAACCACTACTATTGTACCGGATCCAGCACAAAATGAAACATCTGAAATATGAATGTTTCCAGTGTCACTGGTGTTTGAAATTCATAGCTGTTTGAATTTCAATGCTGGGCGGCAGCCAGCAGGGCCGGTGAGATCTGTGCAGAGGGCTGAAGTGTGAAATTAAACACTGATTGATTGAGAGAACAGCAGACAGCATGAAGAACGGCACAACTCTACTCGGGCAGGGGTCACATGAAGACAGGGATGCAGAAGGGTGAATGAGGAATATGCAGGCGGGGTTAGGAAAGATCCTGGATTAGCGTCACATCCTAACCCCGGATCAGTTTGTATGGCAATAAACATGCCCTGATTATGCGGAGAACCAGAACTCTGCAAACCAAGGGCCATCTGAACAACTTCAGATATATTCATGTGAAAAATGTGCCATTTTTAAACAGACACGGTTCTGGTAATTCTGTTCTGTGCATTTCCACCACAGAAAAGGCTTTTCCAAGTCGGAAAAATTTCGACTCTGACCCTAAAAGCCTGCTGATCTGGAACCAGGAAACGGTGTCTTGTTGAGAAATGTCAAATAGGATCAACTGCACAAGAGAGAACAATCAAGTCTGTGTGATTGTGAGATAAAAAAAGAGAGTACCGGTAGCTAATACATATCCAATTTCAATCTCTCCCCTACGGGGAGTACCAGCAGATGATGGCATGATCATGAGCAAAGATGTCAGTTTTTTAGCATGTTTCAAAGGGGTCATGCGCCGACCGAGCAACTGCCATTGAAATGCCAAGCAACATTTTGGTCTCATTTTAAGAGACCGGAAGAAATGCAGAAAATTATTGCAGAGTACCAGTGGAGCATACAAACAAGGTGTTCAGGTTTCAGGTGTTCTCCTTCACAGCTTGCACAACTCAGCCTCAAGCCCGCCTTGAGGAGTTTAGTTCAAAGTGTGGTGCGTGCTGTGAGGCGGCACGAGCTAGACAATTCCCATTACCCACGTCTTGCTCTCTGCCCTGCCATCTCGAACCGACGCTTCACGAATACAAATAGCCACGGCTAATCCCCTTCTGAATGAATGTGTACGTGATGGCCGCTGTCTGAGTGCCACAAAAAGGGCATTTGTTTGCATGTGTGGTTAAGCAGAAAAAGAAGAGGAACGTGAAAGCAAACTCGACGATGGAAGAACGGACACGGTTTTCTGCCATCCATCATTTTGATTACTCTCGCATTTGTCTGAGTGCCTGTTGCTTTGACGTCTCACAGGTTGTGGCGGCAGCAACGCTGTTCCCAGTGCAATGGCATTGTAATAGCCCACAGCAAAGATGCAACAATTAACCTTTTTTTATTACACGCCTTGTCAGCCACAGCAAACGGTTCACTGTTTCAAAGAGAATAAAATGAGGGAGTGCAAGTGAAGAAAGGCGACTTTCATTTGGCTTACCTGAAAACAGAACAAAACACCACCGACATTGTTTGTGCTAGTAATACAAATTAATCTGCTCTTTTTAGGGAAGGGGTTTTCAAACGTTTTAGGGTACCAAAATGCAAAATTTAATTGCAAAAATGCATGGTCAGTTTATATATGAAGAGTTCAGATGTAAAAACCTCTAAATGCCATCTGAAATTTTCTTCTAGAATGATAATTTTTATCAAGCTCGTATATACAAGTTCAATAATTTCACTTAAATGGCAATTAATAGGTAATTTTCACTGCCATTTAAGTGAAATTACTGAACTTAAATATACAAGCTTCATAAAAATTTCATGAAAATTTCAGATGGCATTTAGAGGTTTTTGCATCTGAACTCTTCATATATATATACAGTGTTAGTGCATTTCTGTAGAAACAAGTTTTTACAAGCATGCACTATGCAAGCATACACCAGTTTCTCCATAGACATCCATTGCCAGTGAATGCACGTATACTGTACATTTGTGGATGATGATGGTGCTGCTGTATGTGATTTATTAATGATCTTCCTCTCTTTGACTCCTAGACAGCATAGCAAACCAGCACACACATATACACAAATTGAATGGCTCAAGAGTTTTCTCTTTCAATCTCAAGAGACTTAATGGCATTCTCTATCATTTGTTATTTAAATATCAAGATATTTATCAAAATAGAGATATTTCTCTTAAAATTCCTTAAGGTAGAAAAAACTGAAATTCATCCTCATCTAGAATTACAATTGTACAAAATTACCACTGTTGCATTTTTCCACCTTTGTTTGCCATTGGCTTTTAGCTTGCTTAGTTAGGGACATTACATTTAACATTTAATTTAATAATAATATTGATCTGCCTGGATTGACACCATTATATGAGAACTGAACTGAGCTGAACGATGACATCACGGTTTTCTCCAGAACGGCTATATAAATGAACTAGATAAATAACTTTTTTGCAACAAAAATGAAACATCACTGAGTTTACTTAAGCTGGACTGTGACGCTATTTTCTTCTGGAAACAAACTTTGTTGCATTATTTTCCTGTTATCTCTGTAAATAAATGTGACTCGAGTTGACTTGACTTGACAATGGATGAACAAGCTAAATAAATATTGCAACGTGTGCAATACAAGTCAGGTTCTTATAGAAAAATTAAATTTGTTAGGCAAAGTTTAAACAGTAAGAGTACAGCATTGCTTTGCTTAGATAACTTGAAGGAATTAACCATTCATTAATGAATTTGAACTTTTTTTAATATATTAAGTTTTCAACCAAAGCTAAAGTTAAAAAGCTATTCAGCTTAATGTTCCATTGGCCCTCCAACATAAAAGAGAATTAAAGGTATAGCGGAGGATGTTTTACTTCCTGGTGGGTAACCTATACTATTGGTCCTCCTAATTGTCAATCATTCTGGTGAATCAATCAAACTTTTCAAAAAGTGGAGAGGGCGGGTCTTATCTAAAATTTGGAAAGATCCTCTGCTATACCTTTAAGTAAAATCAAAATATTACATACAAGTATGTTACTCTACTAATACATGTACATTACTTTTCAATCGCTTTGCAATGCAAGTATCATAAAAATATGTAAATACTGAAATATTGTACAGTGAAACACAGCTCAATGTCTCTTTCCATCAAAAGGATCCTTGGTCTAAAAAGGCTGAAGACCCATTGCTGCCTAGGGGAATCTTTTGCGATATTAAAGAAGTTGTGATTTTCCATCTCTATGGGAAAATCCCCAAAACCAGTAGTGGGAGCGAAACACCATTTAAGCAGTGCAGACTTTCAGTAAACCACACACTTTGGTCCAATCTGTTCCACAGCTGAGAATACCTCACTAAAAAGCCCAATGAAAATCTCCAGCTTGCACTCCATGTCAGCATTTCAGAAATAATGGGCTTGTTCACTCAAAACAGACTTCCACGTGGGAAAGACTTGCGTCAAATAAGCATTTGTCTCTGACTTTTCAGAGAACTCCTTCAGAGAGATTTCAGTGAGGTTACACAGGCAACTCTGCAATGTAACTTAATTGCATTCCTTTTTCCCTCCAGCAGCAAATTGAATTTCAGAGTAAGACCCAACTCAAACACCTCATAATCCCTGCAGCTTGCCTCCTGCAAATGAAACAAGGTCACTTTCATTTCAACTCAAAGGGCCCAATACAGCAGCCACACTACTGCCAAATGTACCTGCTCTCAGACATTTACAACACTGATGCTGAATCAGCGGATGCCCTGACTGACTTATTGAACTCCACTGCAGGCAATAACACTGAAGGATGAAGACAGGACAGACTCTTTCGCTGTCATACTGTCCTTGCATTTATAACAACATTGGTCTTGAGGCAAAACCAGTTGAGAACCACTGCCCAACAAGGGTCAATATATGGTGCATATATTCCACAGTATGTGTGAGAATGCTGTGCATATAGGAGTATCAAACCACGTATCTTACCTGCTACATTGAGTCTAGCTGTACGGCTAACGATGGTGCCCAGGTTGTCTATAGTGGCCACGCACTGGTAAACCCCTTCATCGGGTTTATTGTGTTTAGAGTGCACCACTGAGCTGATGAGCAGAGAACCTTCGGCCAGGACCTGCCGGCGATCATCTGAGGCCAGGCTGAGGAAAGAGCCGTCTTTCTTCCATTCGATCTTGGCAGGAGATTCGCCGTGGACTGAGCAGTTGAGCAGCGCCGGCGCTCCCCGCACAACCAGCGTATCTGACGGCTCCGTGGAGAACTGGAATGGGCTGAAGTTCCTCACTGCTGATCCTACGGAGGAAGAGGATCAAATCAGCACTGGATTTCTCATCATCACACAATATGATGAACTGAAATTAGCTTGAACTTTGGGTTTAGAGATTAGGAATTTAATAACAGATGGCATCTGCATCATTGCTTAATAAAATTGCATTTGCGTGGATGAACATGGGCCGTAGCTTTTTAATTCCAAATATTTCATATATTTCAACATTTGCTCATCTCAGTTTCTTTTATTCTTGCATTCGAGATCCAAACACAGTCATTCAAATGTCAAAACTTTATTACAAGTGTCCAGAAAAGACCAAATGTTGAGGTAAAGAGAGGATTACAATGAGCGAATGCATTATAAATCATTTTAATTATAAACGTAAATTAACAACAGAGCCCTTGGACATCGAGATGCATTTGAATATCCTAGGTTGCTCATTTAAAAGCAAATGGGGATTGGAACTAAGCACAAACTAAGCACAATTTCTTCGCATTTGTCCTCATAAATTATTCAAGTCTTGGCCTCGAGAGTCATCAGGACTTTGTGTGGATAAATAACTTGAATCATCTGTACTTCTTGGAAGGGAAATCTATAATGAGGTTTTTAAGGCTTTTTTTAAACGCTGCACACACAAAGTGATGAGTTGAATGCTAAATATAGCTAAAAAGCGGTCGAGACTGGTTTATGGCGAGTCTACAAAGAGCTGGCATGACTTGGGCCAGCACAAGAACCAAAAGTCATCATTCTGCCATTTTAACTCAAGGGTTAATGTCTGGGATCACTGCTAATGAGGTCACCCTACATCAACTCTTAGGTTTTGAAACTGAAGCTCTGATGGAATCACATATGGCCAGAGTATGCAATGCATTTGATAAATCATATACTTTACATTCTACAACTTGCGTGGAAATGTGAGGATACACATCAATTTCAGGGCTATTCAATGGAGGTGATGCAATTTCCAAGAATGCTGCAAAATGATATATTACACTGGGGAAAGCAACACTCCAGGACTACAACCAAAAGTTGAGAATTTTAAGAGTAACTACAGTTCACTTTGAGATATACATCCATTGACCAATGAGAACTTTAGAGAGGTGGGTCCAGTTGTATCATCCAAATCACTTTGTTGCTTTCCAGCTTGATTTGAAACCAACTCGGCAACTTTAAAAATAACAGGCAGGTGTGTTGGAGCAGGGTCAAAACTGAAGTCTGCGGGAATGTAGTCCTCCAGGAGCAGGGTTGGCTACCCTGATGCAGAGCCTAATGTGTAGGCACTCTCAATGCATTCCCAAATGTGTCATAGCACAATTCTTAAAGGAATAGTTCACTTCAAAATGAAAATTCTGGCATAATTTACTCACCCTCAAGTCGTTTCAAACCGGTGTGAATTTCTTTCTTCTGTTGAACACAGAGGAAGATATTTTGAAGAATGTCAGTAACCAAACAGTTGATGAATTCCATTGACTTCNATCAACTGTTTGGTTACCGACATTCTTCAAAATATCTTCTTTTGTTTGAAGGTTTGAAACCTTGAGGATGAGTAAACTATGACAGAATTTTCATTTTGAAGTGAACTATAGTCCTAGCCTACATCAAGATGTTAGGTCTGGCAACTCCCCATTGGCACGGCTCAATCTGAGGGGCGGGATAAACGGTTGTATCTCAAAATCCCTCTGCATGCAAAAGGATAGCGCTACAACCAATCAGAGCAACGAAGAAGGCTAGTTGGTATATTAAACTTTTTCCGTATCCAGCCGGCAAAACGCCGAACACATCTTCCTTTTTTAAAAATGACTTAAAGGTATAGCGGAGGATCTTTCCGAATTTTAGATAAGACCCGCCCTCTCTACTTTTTGAAAAGTTTGATTGATTCACCA
>JAPMNU011397805.1:0-14659 GCA_029874995.1 Alburnus alburnus
GTTGCCGGAAGCCAGATATTTTCGTTTATAAAGTTTTAAATATGTATATTTTTACGACAAAACCGCACGGATTACCCTCAGATGGCCTTCGTTTATCCCCCTGGAGCTGGATGGATTACTTTCGTGAAGTATGCATGCACATTTTGAGAATTGAAGGAGGTGGACCCCATAACTTCACATTATAACCACTGAAAGTTCTAAGACATTTTCTAAAATAACTGAAAATGTGTTCGTCTGAAAAAAGATTGACATATGCATCTCGAACGGCTTGAGGGTGAGTAAATCATGGGTTAAATATCATTTTTGGCCATTTTTGGCTATCCCTTTAAATTAAACTTTACACATTTGAGATGTTGTCATTTTTACATCATGCTACTGACATTTGAATGGTTCATCAAAAAATCTAATTCTGTAATTATTTACTTTCTTTCTTCCATGAAATATGAAATGTTCCAGAATATACTCACAAAATCTTGTCTAACCAGTGAAAGCAGACTGTAAACAGGCACTGTCAAGCCCCCAAAAGCAGTCCAAATAATTTGTGCAAAGCTTTTCATAAGAAACAAACCAAAACTGCTATACAACATGAACACTAAGTACACTGTATTTATTTTATATGTAAGTACATTGAAGTTAAAGACACCTAATATACAGTGTGACCTGTAAGTGATTAACTCGCAATGTGGAGGGTTTTTGTTCAGTGATACCTGAATCAGAAAAAGAGATAATAATCCTAATCTGTTGTTTCTGTATGGGCCTCTTTTTTCCCTTCTCTCTTTGCTCTCTCCTTTGTTTCTCTGTAGTTTTACTCCCACCCCCTCTTTTTCTCCCTTCTGAGTGAGGATGGATCGCTAGTAGAGAGACTGATAATGGAGAGCACTGATTAATTTGGCTAGACATAGAGATGTGTGGGAAGTTTGTGTGTAGGTTCTAGATTGTGTTTGTTGTGTGGGTGTGTGTGTGTGCCAGCGAGAGTGAGAGATATTGATCATCTGTTTTTTATTTGGTGTAGATCAAGGCGTTCTTGTGCACAAGCGTATCCTGTGTTGATAAATCTGTGTGTGTCTCACAGAAATGCAGTATATTACCTGCCGAGCACAAAAGTGTTCAGAGGAGAGTAGGCAGTATCCATTCAGTGGCCGAATTGACACCAACTCCCTCGTAGTGCAGGACCAATACATCTTCTTACAGGTACAGAAGTGTGTGCGTATCATAAAGTGCGTAAGTGTATGTGATTTAGACTGGTGTGGATGATACCAAAAGTGTGTGTGTGTCTGTGTGTGTGTGTGTCATCTCTGTGTGACTCTTTTTATAGCTCTCCTTTTATCTCTGTCAGTGACGTGTAAGTGAGTTATAACCACTAAAACCAGCCTCTCCATCTTTAACATCGGTCCAGGGGAGGACAGGACAGGTTTTTGAGTGAGAATCCCAAACCTGGACTCTCCTCTGTCAATTCAAGTGACTTTCTTTTGACTTTTGTTGCTTGAAGCTGTTGGATTTCAGTTGACAGAGAATAATGAGGATATTGATTCGAAAAGCACAGGAACAAGAGAGTGGCCGACACCCCACACCTCTCGCAGGAAAAACACAGTGTAGCACCATCCTCACCCTGTAAAAGTGGACACGCACACACACTGCCTCATTCTTTGAACATCTAAGCTCTATTGACACTGGATCAATCGAAGCATTAGACCCTAATGCAATGTTTACAACCTAAAAGAACAATCTACTTGATAAGAGTGTATAAAACATGTGCGTCTGTGTCCACCGACATTCAGTAAATGCACTTTAAAAGTTTGTCCAAAACAATTGTTCAGTCAGGACCACTTGTCCTGAAAATACACAAGGCAAAAATACATAAGACAAAAATTGTAGTCAAAATTTTTATTGCACGTTTAGCTATTTTTTTTTAAACATTTGGCGGTATGGCTCTCTAAATTCCCCGTCCTTTTCATGATCCCCATGAAAGCTAAGACGGGGAACAGCAGCAGCTTCTGGGTACATTTTATGTTTTAAAATATAACTGGGTACAAATTTTAATTTGGGAGTGCAGCAAAAATCATTGAGAACAGAGCATGTATCAATGGCAACAGAATGACATTGATTAAGTTAAACACAAGTTAAAGGAGGAGCTGGGCGTGGGTTGCACGCAGCATGCACTGAAAGCAGCCAAGCAAGCAGACTGAGCTTCATTTAAGAAAGGCGCCTTGTTTGAGCGTTGCCAATAGAGTGCCTAGAATTTGAATCAGCTGATATGGGCGTTTTTTTGTTTTTTTTTTCAGTCGGCTAATGACAGCTGATAGCCGAGCTTGACAATATAGCCTGCTTGAACTAACGCAATGCTTGATTTTGTTACCAAATTGCTTATTTAAAATGTTGTGAAGACTAAAAGACCTAGATAATGCGATTGTCTCAACTTTGTCCAACAATTTGACTACAATTGACGTTGTGTTTGCCTAAAAGAAAGCTATGTATTTAATCCTTCAAGTATGCAATTATACATTAATTGTCAAAAAATCAACAATGTAGCTTTATTATAAGTGTGGATGTAAAAGAACCCCACAAGGATACAATTTACAACTTTCACTCAGTAAACAAACTCCATCGCACACCTGCAGGTGATAGGTGCGTAGGATAACAAGACCAAATAGGTAGGTCGTTTCAACAGATAAGGATCTCCCGAACACTATCGTTACTTGCAATGAATATTTATTAACACACACAATGTGTTACACTCACACAATTTTCACTCAGAAATTGCTAGTATATTTCTCAAATAATTACAATGAAATGGCAAGTAACACTGAATTATATGTGAAATTTTTAAGATAAAAGATGTACTCCAATAATCTTCGTTTTGAAACCTGAAATAACCTGTGACAAAGAAATGCTTAAAAACATAATAAAACTAAAACATTTCAAAAAGTAAAAAGGATTGGGTGAGATAGTGTTGTCACAATACTGGTATTTCTAACTTTGATACAACAGCTTGAAGAATATCGATGTTAAATTTTTGATACTACAGGAAAACATTGCTACAAAATTAAAGGGAATTTAAGGGCATACTAATAATAATACAATTATTATATTTCTAAAACAAAAATATATTACTATTTTAATTTTGTAAATTGCACTGTAAAATAAAAATATATATTATTATATATATATTAATTATTTTACTTATACTTTACAATAGGTTTGTCATAATTTTTTCACCCTCTAGCATTTGTAAGCAGAAAACCGCTGTTTCTGTGACAACATGTTGCTCACAGCAAATGGCACTGACAGGATCATGAGCAATGGAAAGTCACTTCTATGATAGACAAGCAAGCATGAGTTCTGACTGGTGTAAAATGCTGATCTCTGTTGTAAGTCCTTGTAAATGCTGTCTGTGACTTGTTTGTGTGTATCAGCTAACCACAGCAGGAAGAACTACATACTTTGTGTCCTATCAGCGAGGGCCCTTTAGGACCATACAGCTTCCTAAATACTGTCTACCCAAAGTAAGACACATGACACAGCACTAGCTGTCACAAAAAGTTGTCAGATGAAATGTATGTGGCTCTAACAGCTGTTCTCCATGCAGGACATGCATATTGTCAGTACAGATGAGGGGCAAGTGTTGGCAGCAGTTCAGGAATGGAACGAAAATGACACCTACAGTCTGTACATCTCTGACACACCTGGAGTCTACTTCACCCGCTCGCTCCCAAACCTCCGTACCTCCCGCGGTCTCGCAGGAAACCTAATTGTGGATGTCTACAAGGTCTGTGAATATGTAGTATTGCCTGATGGTGCTTGCTAATTAAGTTAAGAAATTTACCATCTTGAATGTTCACAAATACATATTCCCCCAGTTTCACAGACAAGGTTTAAACTTAGTCCCAGATTAAAATGCATGTTTGAACTGTTTTAACTGTAAGCAACTTGCACTGACATTTCTTAAAATAAATCAGTGCCATTGTTTTGTCTCTTGATGCACACCAGTAATGTTTTGTTCTATGGCATGTTTATAAAAGCTACGTAAATGTCCTAATTGAACTAAGGCATAATCCTGGGCTAATCTATGCCATGTGTATGAAACCAGGCCGTTGTATGCAATTAGAAAAACTTTTGTAATTACCTTGGCTTTCTCCAGGAATTTTTCTAAAGTAGAACAGGGAACTGTGTAATGCAGCACAAAACAACAATGTTTGAAGTTACGACATTAAACACTATAAATACAAAGAAAGAAGAAAATCTGATAATGAGAGCAACTGAAAACATCCAGAAACTGTAGTGTAAGCAAAAATGCAAAGAGAAAGATAATGTAGTTAATAATGTAGAACCTGATATCCTTTCGCTCTCCTCTTTTGGCTTCTAGCCAAAGAACACCAACTAATATATGTAAATAATAATAATAATAATTATATATATTTTATTATATTTTATTCATATTATATTGAACATGGAAAATGGAAATGGAAATCTAAGTAGTTCTGATTATTTTTCCTGTCCTACAGGTGGCAGGTGTTAGTGGGCTGATCATAGCCAATAAAAAAGAAGACATGCAGATGAAAACATATATTACCTACAGCAAAGGCCAGACATGGAGATTACTACAGCCTCCGGCTAAAGACACTACAGGACATGACATCAACTGCAACCTGGTGAGAACTGCTGGACTAAATGTATGCAGGTATACGTTTCCATTAAGAGGTTGTCAAAAAAAAAGAGGCATAAATCACCAAAATAAAAGTAGGTGAAATACTATTTAACATAAAACAGCCATTAATAATGTTGATCCTGGTACAGTGTCACAACCACTGCAGCCACTCCTACTTTTATTAAAAGAAGATACACCCACTATATACATTGCATTGTACTCAGATACACCTACTGTGGTCAGAGGAAAACAAGACATTACAGTGTTGATGCACGCTTCATGTTTGATGCATTTTTACAGTGGAGCCCTGTAAAGAGGAACTCTTTTAGTCTTACAGTGAGATGAGGGTGGCCACCAGTTACCAAACATTAGCTCTGAATTCAGTGCTTTCTGATGGTTTGATTAAGACACACTACCTTCTCTGTATCTTTGTAATGACTTTCACTGATGTTTTACACTGTTCTGTAAGATTGGTGATTTCAATTAAGACAAACATTGAACAACTGGAGTTGATTTATCAGCAGATCTCAGAAAATCTTAATTACTCTTTTTTTCTGCTGCACCAAAAGACAGTAGGTTCTGTGTTTGCACATGTGTTGTCATTCTTTAGAAACACAAGATGAAACAATTTTTTTCCCAGTCCTTGTGCTTTGGGTATTTTGGGACTTATTACCAACTTTAAACAACCAAGAAGAATTCAGAACAAGAATTCAGAAGCTTGTACACACAGCCAACTTGTGAGAACAATAGTTTGCTGCTTACTTGCATATGCAAATAGTTTTGAATCACTAGGGGGTTGATTGCATTTGTTTTACTGCATTTTTGACACTGTATTGATGCTGAATTCTAATTGGCGTAATTACATTATGATTTTTTGAAGCTCTAATATCAAATATTTGATTTTGTTAGTTTCCGCAAGAACTGGGTCACACTAATTGTAAGGGATACTAAAAATATGGACAGAAGCCGCGGAGATCCGAAACGGATTAATTTGCACGGCTTTTGAAAGCTGATGCTACGTTCGGTTGATGCAGGGGAGATTATGTAGATAAATGTAAATGTATTGAAATATAATTTAATATTGTGTAATGTTCTAATTTTCAGCCGTCGTGCTCACTGCACCTTCACCTGCAGATGTCTGAAAACCCCTACACACCTGACACTATCTCCACCAAACACTCCGCTCCAGGGATTATAGTGGCCACAGGTGTGTGTGTAACTGTGCCACGTCCTCTATTGTTTTTTATGCTTATGGCATCTTGAGTACGGTCCCCCAAATGTTTCTGATCAATTCGAGTGAAGAAGGCATATAAATGTGCGTGCTTTTAAATGCAGATGTAGTTTAAGTGGCCAAGTTGTTACATCTTTCTGTTTTGCAGCTGCAGAGTTTGGCATGATTGGAACAAAAACTCATTTCACGCTGTTCTTTTGCTTGTCAGATTCATTATAAAGTTATCTTCAAAACTCAGGCCTAAATAGCTTCCTGCATGAGCATAGATAGATGCACGCTCAAAAAGTTAGCCATGCAGATCACGCAGAAAATATGACCGGTGTCTTCCACATTCATAATTGCCTGTCATGTCCGACAGCTGTTCCGCAATCACTTTCCCATGCTCAGAGTTTATAAATATGGGATTTTTTTTTTTTTTGTCAATGCCAGCAGCTTTACCAAATGTTTTTCATCAGGCGTCATGATGATTGTGGTCTTTCAGAGCACTCATACCCAACTGGCATTAACCCCACCAGACAATGTGCATGAGGAATTCTCCAGGACATCATAGATTATTTATTTAATATTATACTGCTGTGCAAAGGTAAAATATAACTACACAATTGAGCTAACCTAAATGACTTAAATCAGGTCTCGTTGGCAATGGTTTTTTTCAAGATGGTGTCCAAGGACCACCATGGGGACGGGGGTCAAAATATTTGACAAAAAAGAGATTTAAAAATGTGTTGAGGTACTTAAGAAACTAATGAAATATATAATGCATCACAAAAATTGTGTTTATCTCAGAAATGCTGTAAACAAAAATACATACATTTGCATGAGTACAATGACAATATAGAAGCAAATTATTTAATTTTGGAAACAATTGATTTTTTGTCTTTACAGTGTCACAGAATATAACGTGGGCAACGTCATATGGGGGGGGGGTATTTGGCGTCATGGAATTAAAAAACCTCTGTCTTAGACAACGAACTGTCTTGTGACTGACAGATTTGGATCATCTATGCTCAGTTTCTGATCAAATGTGAGAAAATGTATGAATTAAAATTCAACAGTTTTGCCTTTGTAGTGCAGTATAGAGCTTTGTTCATGTTCTTTGCTTGTGTTTGCATAATTACCCAAATACGCGGAATATCACAGGACCTCTTTTTCAGTTTTTTTTTTTTTACCTGTTGGAATCCTATTATATTCTATTATGTGAAAAATAATCAAATCTCCTCCTCCAGCATATGTATGGTTAATAATAATACATCTGTCAGAGTTACAGCAGTATTTTTCCTCTCAGGAAACATTGGGCCCGAGCTTTCCTTCTCTAATACAGGAATGTTCATCTCCTCTGATGCCGGCAACACATGGAGACAGGTAAACCGCTCACCTGCTCAGAGTTGTTGACTGTATTGTAGTCTTAAGATAAAAGCATCTGGTCTCTGATCACCAGTCAAATGAACTGAAACACAAAGAGACAGGAAGCTGAATTACCTTGCAGGTTTTTGACTCTGTAAACACTGTCTTTAGATCTTTGAAGAGGAGCACAGTGTCTGGTTTTTGGACCACGGAGGGGCTTTATTAGCGGTTACACAATCTGCTGTACCTACACGCCATTTATGGTAAGATAAAATCCATACAAACACACACTGCCTTCACAAATTATATGTATGTTATACGGAACACTAGAGAGATTATGCATTTTTGAGTTCATTGCAGTTCATCTCTATCTTTTTGGATATTTTTTATTCAGACTAAGTTTTTGAAGTTCCCTCATGCTTAAACGTCAGCTTTTATACGGGGACTGGTAGATATAAACAGCAGGCAATAGGTCTTATCATATCAAACATTTGGAATCCTTTCAGCTTAAAGTGCCTGTCATGGCTTTGTAGTGCAGGTGGTAGTGTTTGCCAAGGCTTTTATGCTCATGTTGTGGAGGGTTATGGTTTGAAGTAGAGGTGGGATTCGGTGGGCTTCCGTTCACATGTTATTCCTGCCACGTCACACACGCGTGGCTTTGATGTACTAAGCTCTGAAACGTTGTCAGGATCAATTAGGCTGCGGAAGATAATTTGTATCCTCCTGTGGGATGCTGATGTTAGAACAGTAGTCTGATGTGTGTGCGGGTGTTCAGCCATCAACTTGGGTGACTTTGACCCATATCTACAGCAACAAAAACACCACACCAGAAAAACTTTCCTTTCTACATTACAAGATGCCATAATGAAGAGACTGTTACCTCTGCTGAACAATAAAATAGTTAGCTTTTAAAAGCATTTTGAAGTGAAGATATGCACATCGTTCAACAGTTCTGAAAGAAGTCTCTTATGCTCACCCGGGCTGCATTTATTTGATCCAAAATACAGTAAAAACAGCAATCTTATGAAATATTATTTGATTTTAAATAACTTTTCTATTTTAAATATATTTACTATTATATCATTAATTCATGTGATGGCAAAGCTGCCAATTTTCTTTCGAATCCTTCTAATCCTTAAATCATTCTAATATGATGATTTGGTGCTCAAGAAACATTTCTTATTGAAAACATTTGTTTAGCTTAATATTTTGGTTGAAACTTTCAGAATTCTTTAATGAATATAAAGTTAAAAAGAACAGAATTTATTTGAAATGGAACATATAAATGTATTTACTGTCACTTTTGATCAATTTTATTGTGTCCTTGCTGAATAAAAGTATTATTTTCATTAAAATAAATCTTGACTCCAAAATTTTGAATGATGGAGTGTATAAACAATAGATGTTGTTAACTATTAAAAGCATGAATGCAGAAATGCACTCTCTGCAGACTCTGCAATGCCAGGTAGTTGCAGTTTGTTTTTGAAAGTATATAACCAAATTACTCCTAATTTAACTTGATCTAAACAAAGATCCCCAAGAACACAAATAGCGCATAACTAATGTGTAATGTTTAAACATTCAACGCTCAGATAATAGGACAAACAGGAGGGCTCTAAACACACAAGAATAAATGTCATTGACACAATCAGGGACTTTAAAGTACAATATATTCATAGAAAGAACAAGATCTGAAAACAAAACACACTGAAGAGGCACTTACACAGAGCAAAATAATAATGTAATGCAAAGGACAGAAGGAAAGCAGAATAAGGAGATGCAACAGAACAATGAAATTCAAATTGGACTGAATGTGTAATGAGACATAATATACATTATACATGACTAATAATGATTAGAGTGTAATGTAAACGCAAGTGGGGTATGGTGAATAATTTTGTCTTGATATTTTTCAATGAGCATATATTAGATTTGATTTTAATGTAATTATGCAGATGCAGCCCACATTAAATGTTAATGCAGCGACTCCGCAATTACTTGTTTTTGTGGATCTGCTAAATATTCTCAGATGGCTGAACAAATGCATCTTCTATTTTTATGTCTTTGTCAAATGTGCACTGTACATTATATTAATCAGAATATGAACCTAATGTGCTTTGTCAGTGAAATGAAAAAAGATTTGTGTATGTGTGTCTAGGATTAGTTTGGATGAAGGCCGGCAGTGGGACAAACTCAGCTTTTCATCTACACCTCTATTTGTTGATGGGGTTTTGATGACTCCAGAGACTGAGAATCGCATCATTACGTAAGAATCATTTTACCTCATCTTCTCAGACAAACTTATCTAAATAGTCCAGGAGGTGTCAGTAATGAACCCTCACTTGATTTGGATCATTATTATCAGATTAAATCTTTTCTTTTGCAGGTTTAGGCTGGACTAGGATCCTGCACACTTACTTGTACTGACAGCAATGTAGTTTTACTGACACTTCCTATAGTCCTTTACAGATTTGCCATAGCAAAATGTGTCCTTTTGGTCCCTTAGCAACTGTAAAGAATGTAAAAGTAAACAGATCCTGTTGTACTTAAGCACCTCTGTCCTCGTAGATTCTTCGGGCACTTTAGTTACCACTCCGACTGGCAGCTGATAAAGATTGACTACAGCTCCCTGTTTGGGCGGAAATGCACAGACGGAGACTTTCAGACATGGCACCTCCATAACAAGGTTGTCACCTCACATTTATCAGCAAGCCTTGCTGTTCGGTCTCTCAACATTCAACATTAGTTTCTTTTGGCACTGAATTTGCTAGTAATTAGGGTGGCACGTGAGACTATTTTCATATCTGGGGTTTCATGCCCAAGCAGAATGGAAATTAATGGTCGTAATGGATTTGCAACAGATCTAGCCACCACCATAATGTTGGTGACATGTTGACTCTCACTTGTGTTTTTGCAGAGTCAGCCTAAATTGCATGTCAAATCTGTTTTCTGGAAAGCACAATACACTTTTTAAAATTCATACAAACTATTGTAGCCATCCTTAGCTAAGCAGAAGGAGTGTAACATCTAATGTAACTGGAAAACTGCGAGCCTATTTTGGAGGAAATCATGTGAATAAGTGACATATTTATGTGCATTTAAGGGCGAGGTGTGTGTGATGGGAGAGAGACAGGTGTATATGAAGAGGAAGCCTGGCACACGCTGCACTCTGGGTCGGGAGTATTCTCGAGTCGTTTCAGCTGAGCCCTGCATCTGCACCCTCTATGACTTTGAGTGGTGAGTCACAGGCATGCATACGTGCACACACGCGGAAATGCAGAGCAGCTGCTTTTCCAATGGAGGAAATGAGTGACAGTAACTCTTGCGGATCAAAGGACTCAGTGTTGCATGCAGAGAACAAAAGCTGCAGGGATCCAACCAATTATACAGATTAATTAAGTGGTATTTGAGTGTAAAAAAACAAGGTTTTTCTCTTCATCTGTCCTTCGTCAAACGTCTGCTCAGTGCAGCTTATGATAATGTTGCAGTCGCTACATTAAATTAGTTTGCTCTTGAGGCGGCAAGGTAAAAGCCTGGTTTTACATCGGTCTTTCCTAATCATATCGCAATACTGATGGATATGTCTTTACTAGCCCACCATGATGCACATGGAGAGACACTCCTGCGCTGATCATAACGACGACATAAATCTCTCTTGTACCGCACACAGGCTCCATTAGAGTCGTCTGCTCTTAGGCAAATTACACATACGAATGAGAGGCGCGCAAAATTAGCATAATGTCAAATGATTAATTATCTCCAAATGAATAAGTAATGAATATTTAAATGGATGATAAATGTGGCAGTGATCTGATTAGCCTGAAGGAGCTGGTGTTACTGAGTTTAGCCCTGATCCGCAGCAGCAGTTTAAATGTTGTAAACCCGCAACTCAAGTCTAAGACTTTCGTTCATGTTCGGATCACATACTTTTTTGATGAAATCTGAGCGATTCCTCTCCCTCCATTGACAGCTAAGCAACTACAAATTTGACGCTTCAGGAAGTTCATAAAGAGATCGTAAAACTAATCCATATTAATTAAGCGGTTTAGACCAAATTTTCTGAAGAGACACGATCACTCTATATGATGAACGACTGAATTTAGGCTTTCTATTCCCATATTCTACACTACATTTACTATAATAACTTCAATTAAATACCAAAATAGGGTTGACAGTCTGATTCCAAGTCAGTGTTGTTATTGGTATCTAAAAATAGTTTTCGAATTGAAATATAGCTGAAATAAAATAAAATATAACTATTAGATGAAAAATAAAAGTTGAAGTTTGTGTTGAAATACAAAAAATACTAAAATTAAAAATAAAGCCAAAATAGAAATATTAAATAATGAATACAAATGGCAAAATCAAAAGTATAAAAAAATAAAAGCTAATTCAAAATATGATTAAATACTACAATAGTATATAATTCATACTAAAAATTACGCTGTTTCGAGTGCAATTTAGTGATTTGAACTGCTGCGGTATAAACAGATAAATCAGCTGATGTATGGCAAGTTTTTTTTTTTTTTGAGCTTTCATATAGACAACACGAATAATACAGTGAAAATTTTAAAATAGGTTTCTAGTGAATCCTACGGTGCATGAGAGAGACCTTGAAAAACCTTTATTTTGCAGTGTATGTAAAGTACATTCTGTATAGTATATATTCAAGCCACTTCTCTCTATAGACTGCTGTGGTCTTATATAGAGGAGCTTAACCAAACTGAATAATTGATGTGTTTTTATGATTTCCTTGCAGTGATTATGGGTTTGAGAGACAGGCCAGTGGAAAATGTGCACCTGCATTCTGGTATGATGTCAATTTACCAGCACACACCTGCAGCCACGGACAGCGCTTCCGCAACAGCACAGGGTAACACACACACACACACATACACAGAGATACACAGGCACACACACACATTGCAGCATGATTCATAGATGCAAAATGAATCTCTTTGTGACATCTTCTGTTTAGCTTATGAAGTAATACCAGTCCTGCCCTAGATTACCATATAGAGCCTGCATAAGACTGAGTAAAACTTTTTTTGTTTGTGTATCAACTACATGTCCCTTTTTGTGTTTCTGCTGGTAACAGAGATGTTTTCTAAAGTATTTGTGCATGGCGGTGCAGGTACAGGAGAGTGCTGTTGAATAACTGTAGAGAAGGTCTGAAGGATACACTGAGTCCTAGAATGCAACAGTGTAAACCCATAGCACCAAGTGGCCTACAACTGAGCACCATCAACTCTCAGCTCACCGCTGTACTGGGAACAAACATCACCTTCAGAGTAGCTTTGCAAAATGTGAGTTAGCAGCTGCACACACACACACACACACACACACACACACACACAAAGTAATTCATTTAGTAAGGTGTTGTGCTTTACATTAATGATTCTCAAACATTTTTACGTGAGAGACCACTTCAAGAGTAAAACCAAAACCCTAAATCTCATAAAGGAGTCTCATTAATCAATCTTGTCTTGAGCCACCAATCCACAATCTGCTAGACTGCTGTTTTGTTATTTTTTCAATTAAATTAACTATTAACTAATGAACTAATTTTGTTTTTAAAGAAACTAATACTTTTAATTAGCAAGGATGAATTAAATGTACCAAAAGTGATTGTAAAGACATTTATAATGTTACAAAAGATTTCTACTTCACTTAAATGCTGAACTTTGTGCTCATCAAAGAATCCTGAAAAAATGCATTACGGTTTCCAGAAAAATACTGAGCAGCACAACATTGATAATAATTAGAAATGTTCTTGAGCAGCAAATTAGCATTTTGGATCAAATAAACGCAGCCTTAGTGAGCATAAGAGACTTCTTTCAAAAACTTACAAAATCTTACGTCAATCTAAACGTGAACGGTAGTGTAAAACTTTATTTATGGTAAAGCACTAATGCATTATAGACAGAACATAAACAAAACTGCTTTGAAACAATGTGTATTGTGCTATTTTTTTTTATTACTTGACTACTGTAACTGTGACTTACATTATTAATTTACCATAAAATAAATGTTAACAGTGAATTTGGTTTATTTTATTGTAATGAGCTGGTTAATTCAGTGTTATTTAGTGTCAGTTATTATTATTATTTATTTATTTTTTTAGATCTAATTTTTTTTATGTGCCAATCAACTCACGGACCACAGTTTGTGCACCACTAAATTAGCCTCAATGTCTCTCGAAAACATAGAATATATCTGCTTTTTTCTTGTTTTTGTTTTTTTGTAGGGTGACTCGTTGTCTACAAGTCTCCATGTGGATTTTGGAGATGGCATCTCAGTGTCATACTCCAATATAAGTCGCCTTGGTGACAGCATCACACACACGTACAGGGTCGCTGGGATATTCAGGGTCACCGCACATGCTCAGAACAGTCAGGGGTCTGACAGCAGCTCTGTCTATCTGCACATCACTAGTATGTACATGACCACACTCATCTATTTCTAAGAATTTGAATTTTCTTTAAAAAGCCACTGCCATCACTGTTAAGAAAAAAACACTATCTGTCACAGTGACTGCTGTCACACTAAATTACCTCTATGCCACTCACTGCACATCTAGACAATCTATTTCTGAACCAGCTCTCAATGAAGGATGTGTAGAAGCAGAAATTGCTGTTGTGTACGGTGCTAAATGTGATCGTTATTGACTTCATATTGTGTCTGATGAGATATCACGTCCGATGTGTCGTGTTAGGTCCCGTGGAGCGTATCTTTCTTTCGACGCCAGTGGTCGTCATCAGAGGAAGAGAGGCCAACCTGACAGCAGTGCTGTGGCCCAGTCAGCCCAAGACCACTACCTTCTACTGGTGGTTCAATAACAGCACAGAGGTTCAAACGCTGAGTATTTGTATACATGTGGCCCAGAGGCCCAGATCAGTTAGGCAGCTATTCCAGTATTACTTTTGACCTCTAACAAAGCAAAGGCTCTGCAAAAGATATTGTGCTTGCCAGGGTCAGAGAGGTAAACCTGTTTTAGGATGGATTGGGATTGAGGCCAAATAAGTAAAAAGCAAAGCCACGTTTAAGTGGGGGAGGTACACTGTTTTTCCCCTTTGCAGAACACCTGCTACCAAAAGAAACAGAATAACTAAATTCTAACTCTGTCAAAATAATTTTTGTTGAATGACAGGCATAGCTTGGAAAACACAAGGGGAAAATGCTCCCAGTTAAAAAGCCCAGATAGAATTTTAAGATCTCTTGTCATAAGGCAACGTTTTATTGGGCATTTAATCTACCGTTCCAAAGTTTGGAGTATATGATTTTGATTTTTTTATTTTTTTTTTTAAAGCAATTGATACTTTTAGTCAGCAAGGACAAATTAAACTTGATTACACTAAAGACTTTTATAATGTTACAACATATTTCTATTTAAAATAAATGCTGTTCTTTCTAGATTTGTTCATTAAAGAGTCTGGGGG
>JAPMNU011397862.1:0-11281 GCA_029874995.1 Alburnus alburnus
ATAAAAATGATCATTCTATAAGAAAATTTCAAATGGCTTTTAGAGGCTTTTGCATCTGAACTCTTCATATATATATATACTAGAATAATGCCTGCAGTAGTTTTAAATTAGTAGGCAGTATGCTAGTAGTATGCATTAGCAAGTAGTATGCATTTCGAACATAACCACTGTATACTGCCTTCTATTTTTCCATTTACTTACTATTTTTAGTAGCATGCAAAACAGTATGCAGCAAGTTTTATTATTGTCACATGACCATACTTTATTGCATCTTTAATGCAAGTAGTGGTGTTCAGTTATAAATAAAAAACTGTTGTTTTGCCTTCGTATTTCAATGTTGTGTAAAAAATAATTGATCATAAAAGGAAAAGAGATTACATTGCCTCCGATTTGAGTCAAGGAAGGTTGAACGCATTGCATTGTGGGATTTACGTTGCGGTATTCTCACATTGCACAATCTTTGCACAATATATTGGAAAATGTAGAAGGTCATCCAGAAATTCCAAGCATACAGACAACTGTGCAGTGTATATACTGCAAAAAAACAACCACAGACTGCTGTTCCAGTCAATATATACTGTTTTCTGACCTTCAAACGTCTCTTTTTTTCATTAAAATAATTGAAGTTTCACTACTATTTTACATAAGCATAACAAGCATAAGCATAACAGGTCATCCTGACCTTCCATATCAACCATTTTCTGGCCTGAGATAGTGTCGCTTTGTTCTATAATGTTTCTGTTATAGTACACATCTTTTTTTGTGTGTTCAAGAAAGAAACTGAATGCAGTGGAAGTGTTTTAGCAACAGGCTCCAACCATAGGGGGCGCTATAGCAGGCGTTAGCATAAACTCATATTTTTCCACAGTCAGTTCTCCGTTTCAGATCAACTACTGTCATAGCGTAGCAACAGTTTAATTAGGCTTTACTATCTGTCTCTGTAACAGAATTCCCCCTCAGGGTTCAATAAAATATGTCTGTCTATTCAAAGATGTCCTGAATGTCCCTGAAGAAATTATGCTTATTTCCACTGTGTGTGAGAGTACGTAAAATATATGCAATTGAGAAAGCAGTACTGTATATCTTGTCTGTCTTTTATATTCAGAATTTAAATCAACCAAGTGATTTAATGTGAATTATTATGAAGTGTTTCTGCAGTAACGCCATTTGGTCCAGAAATGAAAAGCTGTTTCTAGTGTGATAATTTCCCTGGTTAAACATCACCTTTTTATACTTTGTTTTTTTCAAGCAGAATCCAAACAAAGGCATCCAAAACCATCAGCAGTGAGACCACATTTCTCTTTAATGTTCTTCAGAAACAGATTTTGAGTGGTGGTTCATAACAGACAGAAAGTTTGAGTCATGAAAAAGGGGGGAATAAAGATGAAGGACAGACTGAGGAAGACGGGAAAGGTGTTAACATGGTGCACTTGTTTGTTCAAAATTGCAGTTTGACGACAATGTACAAAGAAAAAGTACATGAATACAAAATAACTTCATCCTTCCCCCGATAATGTTATACACACAGTCTTTTGTTAGTACGTGACATATTCTCAAACAAATAAATGTTCACAATGGACATGTCATAATAATTTCAGTTCACTTTTGTATAAAGGTAAAAAGTCTTTAATGGGGACAAGTTAGAGTTGGGGAAAGTGCTATTACCCTACCTGTCCAGAGGGGGCTCTGTGATTTTTCACTGACGTTTGATATCTCAGATTTATGACGTCAATTCAGACATGCGTTCAATGGCTTAACAGTGGCAGAGGTCAGAGATGGTGAGTGACAGACATGCTTTTCTATGGCTTGCATGGATTAATCTGGATCACAAGGATTATTACCTCAGAACTTGCATTGGCTTTCTGGAACTGTTCAGTTTGTACTCTTAAAACCTGAATGGGAAATGGCATTTTTGGGCCATGGTTTCCCTCTGGAGTTTCTAATGGGTTTTCAGAAGGTAGTTTTTGATTTATGAGTAAAATAAAGCCTGTGGTCACCATTATATTTGTCACATTTTGTTCTATACCATAAATTTACATTTTTTTTTACAAAGGCTTAGTTGCTAACAAGTGGCTACATAAGGACTACAGTGGTTGTTTGGCCCATCAAGCATGCAAACTCACATTCTTGTGGTACCTGTAGTTGTAGTCCCTATTTAGCTACGCATTTACAAAGTTAACTTATTTATATATATATAAAAAAAAACTGTTTACAACAATTCATGTTGCAGGTGTGACGATGTAACTTATGTACCAAGTCTTTTCACATTATTGTTAAAATCCCAAAAGGGCCATTTTCCTCTGTTGCTCTACATGCTAGCTCTGCGAGAGATGTGTCTGCTCCTTTTCTCAGCGTTATTTGTATGTCGTCAAGAAAGTCTAAATGTTTGAGATGTTTGCCCTCCTCCATAGCGATTTAAATCAAAAACTGCTATTCCAGAAACCCGTAGGAACTTCCTTAGGGAATCTATGGCTAATTAGTCTTCCAGTTTAGCCTCAACATCATAACTCTGCACAGCTCTATTTCCCCCTTTGTGAGACATTTCATTTCCCCCAACTGTGTCATGTGCAGATACTAATGTAGTGTTGTTGTTTCCCTTCTAGGTTAGCACATTATTGCAGCTGAGTAACAGATAACACAAGCTCCACTTGACCTTTTCATGTCTAAACTTTTTTCTTCCAGTTTTTATGCATAATACTATCTTAAGGGCACAATCAACGAATAACAACACGCACAAACCCAGAGCCATCCCATAATCCTTCATAAACTCTACTTTTTCTCTCACTGACCTTAAAGTATGCCAGCATAGCAGCATCAGAACAGTAGAATGCTAATTCACCATGCGAACAACAACTTTTGGTTTTGTTGGATTAACGTGCTAACCCTGTTAGCATTTGTTGGGGCTGTGTGAACTAGCTTTAATGTGCGAATATTGCAAATCTCAACCATTTTTCTTATATGTAAAAAAAAAAAACATAACTAACACAATCCCTCTCCTGGGTTGTCATTTTTATCCTGTCTGGTGCTAAAGTTGTTGACAACAACCCTCCGACAGAAACCGCAGAGATGCTAACACATTAGTGCTGCAGTTCCTTGAACATTTGTGTAAAAGTTATGTTTATGTATTTAGCTCACATTCCCCTCTCCTCTGGGCTGCAGCCTGCTTCAGGTCGAAGGTAAGGACAAGGATTTGGAGATTTTAATGGTGGTAAGCTTGACCACAAAGGGCAGCTAATTATTCTGCAGAGGTGCGATGTACAACTGAATGTAGCTAATAAATGCACAATATATTTTAATTTTTTTTACTGAATATGCCCTGGTAAATCAGCAGCAACAGGGAATGGTGCAAAAATGGTGATGATCGAGGAGTAGTCCATTTAGTGTCCCTCTCTCGCCCACAAACTCCAGAGTGTCTTCACATCTCCGGTTTAATTCCAGGCCCGTAACTTTGCACAAGTCCTCTGTCCCTCAAAAGGGGCTCGCTGACGTATACATGTACACACACACACAAACACACACACATTCGTACACTGAAGTGTTGGAGCCAGAGTAGACAGAGGGCTGCGTTTTCTTCGGTAAAACCATTTGTACAGGCTTCCACAGGCTCAGCGGAAAATAAGGGCAGTGAGACACACCAATAAGTAAAGAGGGCTGATGAAATAAGGTGCCAAGAGGGACGTCGCCCTGCTGCTGTCTGTTCTTTGCACATTACTAGGGGGCCCCACCGAAGTCCGTGGGATGCACTTGTTCTTACGTCTTGGCTTTGACTGGTCATATTTGTCGCCCGATTCCTTGTTGGTTAAATCCTTTAGGTTATACACCTCATTCGGACCATTGCCCTGTCGGGTGCGATGCCTCGTGCAGTTCCTGTTGCGTCCCGACTTGGGCGGTCGAGGGAGCGGCGACGGGGAGGTGGGGTAGTATTGATCCTGATGTGGCAGGTGAGGATGATGATGATGATTGTGTGATCGGTGATGATGATCTTTCTTCAGCGACACCCCCACGTCCCCCTGGCTGCTGGATTTGCTCTGGTGGAGCGACTCCGAGCCCGTACAGGAGGGAAGCTCTTCTTTTGTCAGCCGTTTCAGATCCTTTCCCGCCAGCTCCGGCGGAGCCACGCATATTAATGAGGAGGTGGAGCCACGGAAGCGCCGCAGCCAATCCCAGAGCGGCACGGCCTTGCAGTCGCACTCCCAAGGGTTGTCGTTGAGACGCAGGTACTCCAGCGCCGGCAGCTGAGTCAAGCTCTCGGCTGGTAGCTCAGGTAAGGAGTTGTTGAACAGGTAGAGAGTTGTCAGGCGCCGCAGGTCATGGAAAGCCTGTTTGTGAACCCACTGGAGCCGGTTCTGATGCAGCAGCAAGCGATCGAGGGCCCCCAGGCCGCGGAAAGTGTTCTGGTGGAGGCTCCACAGCCGATTTCCATGCAGAAATAGATGGCTGAGATTCAGCAGATCAATGAACATGTCATCTTCAAGAAACTCCAGCTGGTTGTTCTGCAGAACGCCAAAATAAACAGCAACAGTCAGTAGCAGGCTCAGAAAAAGCAAGTCACAGATATGAATACACAAAGCAATCAGTTTTTGTTTTTTGATGAAATGTCCTGTTAAATTTAGTCATGCGTATTCATTAGTTTCAGTCTGTTTACAAAAATAGCTCAATCAAATTTTAGTTTAAAATGGGTTATCATAATTTTTTTTTATCTTCTGCGAAATATAAGAAATGTTTTTGTTGTTGATGAGATTATATGATGTTGATGAGATTAAAACTACAAATCATCTTAAGAAAAACACCAAATCAAATCATGCGAATGCTTCTGTGTCCTCTTCATAAAGGCAGTTCAAAGATGACTCTTTATATTGGATATATTAGATTTTCCCTTTTCATTTATATTTCTGTTATAAGAATCTTTTTGAAAATCCAAAGTGCCTTTAATGCATTGTGTTCTCAGGACAATGTATTGAAGGTAAATATATATTTGCATGGATTGGAGAGTGATTAATATTGTGAATTTATTTTTATCTAATTGTTATTAACATATGCCAAACAACCCCTCACAGTAATCCTTCCTCATCTGAATGGCTCTTTTTTTTATCAGGTTTTGAGCTATATGAGAGGCTAAACACTGTGAAATTGGGACGAAACAAGCCGAGCGTAAAGCACTGTATGTTCAGGTGGAAGGTACTGTACAGTTTTGTCTGCTATCCTTGACATATGTTGCTTCAAGAATAGAACATGTTAGATAAGAAAATGTGTATGTATGTATATATGTCAAGAATAACAGACAAAACTGTACTATATATATATATATATATATATATATATATATTCATCTATTTGTTTTAAAAAATTAGGTCAGCCAATTTAATATGTGAAATGCATGCTATATGTATGGCTTTTTATTCAAACTTTTTACATTACAGTACATTTATATTATTTTGATACCGTTTTTCTACTACTGTATGTAGACCTTGTTCAGATATATTAACTGAAATACCCATAACCTTGTGCATATGCTTATGAAACCTCATAAAAGGTCAGAAACATTTAACCTTAAACATAAATCAAATTCCAAGAGCCGTGTGTCCGTAATGTTCTTTGCCCCTGAAGAGTATGATACCTTTTTGACATTTTCATTAGAACGAAATATTATCTCTGGTCATCACTTTAGTGCAGCACTTGCTGCCAAGGCTGATATTGAACATTTTGAGCAGATCTTATCTGGATTTATTTGGCAAGTCAGATGATTCCTAAGCAATGGTTCAAACCGGGAGCACTGCCAATCTAAAAAAAAAAAAAAGTATCCATTCAAGAGGGCATTTTTGCTTCCTTAACAGCGGTATTGTATCCAGTCAGATTTCTTAAAGTGTCAGCACAAATGTGCCAAGCGTCTTATAAATTCACGCTCAATTTGGCTGAGGAGGACCTAAATATGATATATTTACACAGAACGTCAGACCTAGCAGCACATCAGACACATTAATATGAGGGAAAAAACAGGAATCTTAAATGGTACTGTAACTATTTCAGTTCCATTCTCTATAGATGAGTTATTTTGTGCAAAAGGTGCCATTTCCAGTTTCACAAGGGCATTTTTCTTATTTTCAGCATTCTGTGGGGCAAATGTGTTTGTTAAAGGGATACTTTATCAAAAGATGAAAATTCTCTCATTAATTACTCACCTTCATGTCGTTTCAAACCTGTAAGACATTCGCTCATTTCTGGAACACAAATTATGATCTTTTTTATGAAATCTGAGAGCTTTCTGTCCCTCCATTGACAGCTATGCAACTACCATTTTGACGCTTCAGTTCATAAAGAGATTGTAAATCTAATTTAGTCCAATTTAATCCAAATTTTCTAAAAAGACATGATCATTTTATATGATGAACAGACTGAATTTAGGCTTTTGTTCCCATGAGGTTCATTCTCTTGTGTTACGCAGCACGTTTGAGCATCCGCGAGAACAATTGAGGTTTGCTATCGCGCGTCAAGCAGGTTCAGTTGAGCTTCTGTTGAATGAGAATAAAAGCCTAAATTAAATCTGTTCATCATATAAAGCAATCGAGTCTCTTCAGACAATTTCGACTAAACCTTTCAATTAATATGCGGTCTATAAAGCGTCAAAGTGTCAGTTGAGTAGCTCTCTATGGAGGGACAGAAAGCTCTCAGATTTCATCAAAATGATCTTCATTTGTGTTCTGAAGATGAATGAAAGTCTTGAGGGTCTAGAACAACATGGGGGTGAATAATTAATGACAGAATTTTCATTTTTGGGTGAACTATCCCTTTAATAAATTGTAATGTGCCATATTAGTCGAACATTTGGTAACACATTCGCTATTAACTAGTTGCTTATTACCATGCATATTACTACCATATTGACTGTTTATTAGAACTTACAAAGCACATATTAATGCCTTATTCTGCATGACCATATTCTACATCCCTGAACCATAAACATAACCACTCCAACAACTACCTTACTTACTGTCAATAAGTAGTTATTAGGAGTTTATTCTGAGAATACTCTTAATAGTGAATGTGTTCCCTAATCGGTTACCAAACATTTTAATATTATTTGATATTATATATAAAAAAATTATGCCTTCAGAAATTTGACATGGCTTAATTTGAAATTTCTGAATTTATAAACATTTACATTGCTAACTTAAGCTTTAAGCTTACTTTGCGGGTATAGCGAGGAGAAACTGGGGTTGTGGCATCCTTATGAATCTTGATGTTTTTATAAAAAAAAAGTACCTATAATAGCACATAGTAAATGTTGACATCAGCTATTCCTTGTTAAAATTATAGTCTTACATATCTGCTGTATAAGAGGGACATAAATGGCACTGGTTTTTAAAATGTCTATTTTTTACCTACCTGTAAATAGAGATACTGCAGGTTGTGCAGCCCTTCAAATAACCCAGCGGGCAGAGTGATTAGGCCACAGTGGTAGAGGTGCAGAGCATGGAGTCGGGTCAGGCCCTGAAAGGTGTCAGAAGCCAAAGAGCGGAGGTGTTTGTTGTCTCCCAGATCGAGCTCCTCCAGGCGGGTGAAGCCCATGAATGTGGAGGGCTGGATATATGAGATATTGTTGGAGTAGAGCCAAAGCATGACGGTGGTTGGGCTGAAATGGCCCTGCAGCAATCGCTGGATCTTGTTGTTTTGCAGAAAGACTCGCTCGCTCTGGGCCGGGATTTCTTCTGGAACCACCAGGAAGTTGTGCGCCTGGCAGCTCACAGTGCTGGGAGAGTCGTAGCAGATGCAGTGACGGGGACACGCTCGGGTCAGCTCTAAACCACACAGCACCAGGAGAAACTCCAGACCACAGCCTATGGAAACACAGAGACAAAAAAGGTCATTCGATTAAGCTGGTTGACTTTGATAGTCAAGATAACGCAGCCCAAAACACAACATATGCCGGTGAACAACTATTTCTAGTAAAGTTATATTATTAAAACAGTATTACAGTTACCCATGTATCTGCAGAAATTCTACTGTATGAGATTATAATTTTGTTTGATTGTCCAATTTAGAAATAATTAGAAAAGTCAAGGTCAAGAATTAACACCAAACAAATGTGAGTGTAAACAAAGCTTTATATGATTCAATTTCAATTATATGATTGATAAGCTGCAATGATGGGCTATTAATTCTATGTAGTATATTATTAATATCTGTATAGGTATACAAATCATTACGACCAGTTCTGTTAGATCAACTGATCTGAAAAGATCTGACTCAAAACAATGACTAATTCTAGAATATTAAAGTAGGCCTATATCACATAGTATATTATATAATATATTATATAGCATATAGTATATTAAAAATACAGCAAACAATACTAGTCAAACTTTTCTTACATTTTTGTTTGTAATACGTTACGGTAATTATTTGGATTTAGAATTATGTTAAAATAGGAAACGGGTAGCCTATTTTAAATTGTAATAATGTCTCACTATTACTATTTTCACTATTTTTGATCAACTAAATGCAGCCTTGGTGAGCATAAGACATCCATCCATCCATCCGCAGGAGAACAAAAATAATCAGAGCATGTGATATTCATTTTCCGCCTATATCTATAGCCGTCTCTGAATATACCCGACCCACGAGGCTGAACTTTAAAAGCAGAAAATCAATGTTAAAGGTTGCAGAGGAATTAAATGCAAGCACACATGAGCATTTTGTGTGTGTGTGTGTGCATGCAACAGATCAGAACAAAAACTCTCACCCTTGAAAGAAAAAAATATGCATGTCTGAGGGTGAGAGAAAGAAAGGGAAGGAATGAGAATACATGATAAAACCATGAGGATGAGGTTGTGATGATGGGCGCTGTTGTACAAGTGAACGTTAGTGGCTCAGCATTGATTCGCTTCTTTGATGTCGAATTGAAATGGGAATGAGAGAGAGGTTTCGAGGTGCACCGCAGTGGGAAGTGTTTTGAGGAAGAGATGGAATACATTTCGGGTGCACAAAAACTAAAAAGGATCAGTTTGCTAACAAAGACTGAGAGAGATTGATATTGACAGAGACAGTAAACTTGCGCAGAGAGCTGAGTGATGTGGCAGTGTTCTGACACTGATATGAAACATTACTATTCTCTCACACACTCTCACCAGCAGGAAGCGTGACAGGAAACTGTTGTTTAAACCACGGGTAGTATTAAAAAGACAGTTCACCCAAAAAGATAAAATTATGTCATAATTTTCCCATTCTTTGTTGTTCCAAATCGGTGATTGACTTTCTTCCGTGGAACACAAAAGGAGAAGTTTTGTAGAATTATACTAGTCAATAAAATGAAGGAACATTGAGGCTTTCAAGCTTCAACACCATTAAATCATCATAAAAATATAGTTAGTACAATTTGCATAAAGTTAATCGTCCCCCCAAGTGGGCCATTAACCAGATTGAGATCGAGAACTCCAAAATCATATCAGTGCAGTTCAAAAAACAAATCATCCAGACCACTTCTGTAAGCTGGATTGATCCGTTTATTATGAAGAATAAAAAGAATGAGTTGTTCTTGAATCACGATCTGTTCTTTCATGAATGAGCCAAGGAGAACTAGGGCAGATGTTGAGATTTTAAGTGACTAATAATGACCATTTGTTTATTTGTAATTAATTTTATAATTATTCCAAGTCTTCTGAGGACAAAACTCATAAAGACCACTTTATAGTGCGTTTATGGTGCTTTATTGTCTTTTTTATAGCTTTAAAGCCTCAGTCACCCTTAATTGTAACAGCATGCAGCTTAATTCTTCAGAATTGTCTTTTTGTGTTCAACGGAAGACAGGAAGAAAGTCATAAAACTCTGGAACGCATGAGTAAATGAATCTTTTGGGTAAACTAGTCTTCTAAGCTTGTTTAGAAGTGATGTCGGGTCATTATATTCATATTGCGTGTGTTTGTACATGCCCAGACATACGTGATTGTGTTTATTTAAGATTACAGTGATCTCCTCTGTTTACACGCACTCGACGGATGACCTTTTTCAAGCAAGCTTTGTTTCAAACAGGACACGGTGCCTAATACAGCGTGAAATCTCACACAGCCTAGAATGACATGTGTAATCCTTCGCATTTAAATGTTTGCATTTCTGTTTGACACCAGGCTTTTTCTGTGACATTTTCCTCTCCTGAATGTTCACTTTGCTTTATCTTTATTACAGCAGTCCAACAACGGCAACAAAATTATACTCTTTGGCCGGTGAAGTGAAGTGTATTCTTCTGAAAATGAACGCTGAATACACAGCTCTATTGCTGGCATTACGAATACAATTTGTCTGAGGATTCTCTTTATTTGATTATGAAAATGGACTCCGGTCAAACCAGCGGGTATTACCATGCTGTATTACACCTGAATAACTCTTCTAGACAGTGTGTCTCTTTATCTCATTCTGTCGGTTTCTCTGCCTCACACACACATACACACATACACACACTCCACGTAATGCACAGGAAGGGCCGGCGAGCATGAATACGGTCATTTAGAAGCGTTAGATTACTAACACTTAAATAAAAGGTCAAAGCACGTCTTCTTTTCCCCTGAAGCAAATGAAAATGTATTTGAGTATCAGTTCTACGGGTTACAGAAAGGTTAAACAGCCCTGATTAAAGACCGCCTGACATCATAGCACCTGCTGGCGAGAACTAGCATCCATTAACTGTCCGGAAGAATTTCAAACAATTTGAATTTTACCCTTTAGGCAAAGATCATTATTTTACTAGTAATAAAAGCTCAAGATTGAATTGATTTGCTGAGAGCTGGTATTTTTATGCCATTTATGATGAATTTATAGTTGAAATGGCTCTGAAAGGCACATTTTCTGATGGGGTTATGCAAGTCATTTTAGGGTTTGCTAACTAGCAGGCCGATTGAAATGCTTGTACAATGCTTTTGCAGATTTTTTTTCTTTGCAAAACACATTTATTCAGCAGAGACTTTGCTGAATTGGTTGAACGCGACCGTTAAGACATTTAACTATGTATTTTTATACATACATTATGAAACTAATAATGTTTCAAAAGATTCCCATTTCAAATATATACTGTTAAAGTCTCCCAATAATTGTATCCCACAAAACTAATTTTTGATCACCAAAATTTAAACGTTTTTAGCCTTAAAGAGCTTAAATGTAACTCTACACCTTTGCCTCATTTAGTACATGCGGTTTTAAGAATATGCAAAATAGCCCCGCCTCCACTCACTCACACCAGCTCAGAGATCCACTCGTTGACGATCACACGTTGACCTGATTGGTTACAAGGTAG